>JAFEMH010005223.1:0-172316 GCA_022495995.1 Adenophora triphylla var. japonica | reverse complement strand
TTTTCCCATCCAAAATACTTAAAGTTTTAAAGTATTTTTGTACCTCTGACTTTCTTGCCGCCATTATTTACACCTTCCACTTGATCGAGTTGGAGTAGCCACTATGATGTTTAGTTCCTTGTGAGCATCATCTGCAGGAGCTTCACAGTGGCGGAATTCACCTCTCCTTCATCCGTCAGCAAACCCAATGTGGTCATTCATGAACTTTCCTTTCATACTGAGTTCCAAGTGAGGCACGCCGTGCCGTGCTCTTCAATCATTTGAATGCGGGTCTCAGTGAGTTTTGAGGTGGCGTTAAAAGTAGAAATCCCCTCTGCAGCCTCAGGTTCCTTCATGTGAGCTTTATTCTCGTACGAATGGTCTCTACCCTCTTTTCCTAAACGTTCGAAGTCACTCCTCCAAACCTTCCATTTTCGCTGGCATGCTGGTTTGACACCTCTTTGACCTTTCTCCATTCCTTTGCACTTTTGTTAGCCTCCTTTTTTGGATTCCCGCGGCTTCCGTGGCTAAATCTCGTGCTTTGTATCTTTAGAACATCAGCATAAGCCAGCAATCGGGGCCATAAGTTCCCTGCACCAAAAAGATGTCAATAGATTATCCCGAAGTTAGTTGATAAAATTAAAAGCTCCTTCGTCCTTACCTTCTCTACCATAGCTTTAAATTTTCTCCCAACTTCTCCAGGTCCATTTCACTATTTTTCATCCGTGGCTTCCACTTCCACCAGCCTTCCTTTTCATTTGCATCCCCCTTCTTCTCCGGGGACCGGCCACTTGAAGAACTAGCTACCTACGGACAGTGGGGGTAGGGGTTTTCCATCTGGCCTGGCCGTACTCTTTTGCTCCTGGCACAGGCAAGAAAGAGAAGCGGCACCTAACAGTCCCACTTGGAGCGAGTGGCTACAAAAAAGGATAAAGAGTTATAACGGGTTAAGAAGAGAATAGAACAACTTGGAGATAGGCAAAGATCTAAAACATTTGATTAACCTGTAGACATTGGAAGGCGAGGCTCGGACCAGCGGTTTCTTCAAGGTTTGCCTCTTGGGCTTCTTAAAGGACCAACTTGCTTCGTCAGGATCTGCAAACACTGAATAGAGCTGGTAGTGCCTTAAAAGTTCTCAATAAAGGTTCCAAGTCGTAGATCTTGCTCACTCTTTCTTAAATGTCTTCCTTAAAGGGAAAAAGTACATCCAATTTTGCAACTAGGCTGAAAAGAAAGTTGGAGAAATAGTTAGTTACATTCTTAGAAAGTCATCCTTAGAAAATAGAAGAAGCGCCTCACTACCTTGGGAACCTCCATTTGAAGTTGGCACCCACGTCCCCTTCACCGGGGTGCTCTTCTTGGCAAAAAAGAAATTGCCCTCTTCCACCTCTCTGCTCGGGCGTTGTCAACATTGTCGATCACAAAAGGCTTCGGACCAACCCTAACCCTAAAACCGTACCTCCCTGAACCCGAAACTCCTAAACTCATTCGTAAAGCAAATTCCTCTAGACCCAGATGGCTAACTCCGCTTTCTGCGTTTAGTCTCACTAGAGGTTTGAAGATTCCTCGAACCTTGAGGACGTAAGTTGGGCGTAGTTAAGTTTGGTAGATACGAAGAATTGAGTAATTAAAGTTGGGAAAGGAAACCTTAGGCTGATAATGAACGCGAGTATTCGGGAAAGCACACCGAATCGGGGAGAAAACACTCAGGAAGTTCAGGGTAGGCTGTGGAGGTAGAGAATTTTCGGTTTCAAAGGCCATTGCATGGTTTTTCTTGATAATTTACCTAAAATTGCCTGGGATGGTTAAATAACACTTTTCCTTTTCGGGATTCTTTAACATACTTTGGGTCAAAAAACCCTCCAGGCCAAACCCTCTCACTTTAGTCAAAGTCACTCTTCCTTTTCCCCATTTTTTACAAAGGGCGAAAAACAAGAAATCGAAAGTGAAACTGAAAAGGCGGAAGCAAAGAGAACTCACCACCTAATTTTTACTTGTATTCTCTCTCGAAAATCGCCTTCTCTGGTTCTCCTTCTTCTTCCCTTAAAATCTTCTGGACAAGCTACTGTTTGTTGAAAGGGAGAGTTGGAAGCAGGAGTTTTTTATTTAATGAAAAGAAAGTGGTTGAGACAGCTTCTTCCAAAAGGTAAAACCTTTTTTCCTGTAACCGTCCAGCATTCCGTTGGTCCCCATTTTAAAAAACCGTCATTCTTTTCCTTCTTGTTTGGGCAAACTTTTTGAATTCTTTTGTCTCTTCCTATTCCTCTATTTTTTCAAAAAGTTTGGGGGCAATTGTCTGGGCCCTGACATTTCCTGATCAGTGAGTGTGAGTTACAACTTGTACTTTAACAACTTGGTACTAACAACTTGAGATTGTTCTATTTTACAGACTTGGACCTCTGCAGGTTGGAGTCGCATAACGTTTCCCTATTTTTTAGGGAACATGCCGAAGACTGGCTTCCACCCACGTTTCTTTGACTGGCAAATCTCGTCATTATACTCTTCATCAACAACAGAGTGCGGATATGTCTCTCAGAGATCGACCACTTCTTCAGAGTTTTAAGGCCCTTATTGTTATTTAGTATTTATTTCTTTGAGGTATAAAAAGGGAAACATACACTTGTAAATTCACACACACGTACAGACACTAGCCTCAAGCTCCCTTTTCATATGCTCTTCAGCTTCTAAGATTTTATCGGTGAAGATTCTTAGTAAACTTTTGGTGAAGGTAGGAGCCAGTTATCCTCTAGGGGTTTCTGTGCGGCGAACAAGTTAACTCCAAGGGCTTTCCCTAGTCCAACAAACCACTTGTGCCTATTTCTATCTAATACGATGATCATTGTACCTAGTATTCATATCCCAGCTTTGAGTCACTTTTCCCTTCTTTATAAATCTAATTGTTGAAATTTGTACCAAAACATAAGTGTTCCCAACAAGACTGCATATATGGACCGCATTTGATTGATCACACAACACACCTAAGAGAAATCAGAGTTGGCAATTTGTGAACACGTCTCTTGAATATTGCTTGCTGGTCAAACTTGTATCACGATCCATTATGATCACTTTCCAGGACCGGCTTTCAATCATAAAGCTTGTAACGTGTAATAGACTAGTGACATTAATAGTGCACCTTTGACAAATTCAAGTTTTGACCAAATTTGGTAGAGGACGTATCACTTATTCAATACTGTGAACCTCTTCAAATAACCGTGTCCCCTTGTTTGTTTGTTTGTTTGCTCATTATTTTTTGTCCTTGTAACTGGTTGAACTCTATCACCGATTACAACCTTTGAATTCTTTATCTGCTTGTTTGTCTTTTTCATTGGAATATAAGTCGCATGATATTTTAACTTACTTTCTTTTGAAACCTCTTTACTTAACCGATCACTTTTGTGTGAGTAAATGATAGATGTGGTTTTACCCATCCAAAAGATATGTTCCTAAGCTTATTTTCTATTCGAAACCTTGAGAATTTAATGTATTTTGTTAGTGTTTTGATAGTTCAGGGACTGAAGTGCAACAATGCTGAAAACGGAGGATTTGTACCCACTTTGGAAGTTCAAGGGCCAAGTTGTAATTTATTGGAAATTCAGGGACCAAACTGAAAATACGGAAAAGCGGAGGAAATTTGATTTATAAAAATCCGTGGGTTAAAGTTAAAAATAAAATCTCAAAGAGCGAAGCGCAAAAGAAGTCATTATAGTGGTCAAAGTGCGACGACAAAATGGCGAGACGAATCGAATATATATTGGTACTAATAATGGCCAAGGCATTGTTGTGGCCGAGGAACTTGGGCAAAGGCAAGCAAAATGGGGCCTATAATGGCCAAGGCATTGCGTGGCCGAGGAACTTGGGCAAAGGCAAGCAAAATGGGGCCAAGAAAGGGCTATGGTCAAGGCCGGGCAAGAAGTGAAGGGAAAATGTGCCAAGCAAGGAAAATTGGGTACAATGATCAGAACGACTTGGGGAAGTGATCACGACTCGTGGGCACGAGTTGGCAATTGGGCCTGGCGATTTGGGCTATTGAAAATTGAAAGGCTATTCCATGTTTGTTAATTGACTAGGTTATTATATAAATACTAGCATTATACTATTCAGCCAAGGGGGACCGAGCACTATTCCTAGGATTAATTCACGCCGCACTATTCCCAGTTCAACACCATTTGTTTTCTTTTCGTGTTTTATTTCTTTATTGTATTTCTCTAATTTTGATTATTATTATGAGTAGCTAAATTTATCTTTCATGGATTGGATGTAGTAGTTGTCAAATCTTTTATGCTAGTACGATTTTAATTGATTCAAACTTTCTCGTTTATATTTGATGAAATACATATAATTTATTTATTTGGTTTAGACTGTTGCACTAGCGTGGATAGTTTATTTAAAGTTCACTATTTCATCAATTAGGTTTGCTTGTTGACCTAGCGGAATACGAGGAAATCTAGATTCATTTATTTCTAAAGTGCTTAATGAATTTCTTGAGTGTTGTTTTGACCTAGCGGAATTTACAATACAACGAAAATATTAGGGTTGCAATCCGAACATCAAACGTCCCAACCCTTAGTCTAGCGAAAGAATCTTTGAACAAGATTGTCATTTTATTTAATAAATCTTAGCATAGAGAGGAGACAATTATGAAATCCAATCCGTGAATTTCTTTGATCTGATTAAATCCTTGTTTCTTGCTTATTTGTTTTCTTCAATAGTTTAATTTCTCGTTTTAGTAATTTAGTTAATAAACCAAATCAAAAATCCCTTTTTGTTACTTTCTGCATTAATTAAATCAACTTGTTAAAGCACACGAGTCTCTGTGGTTCGACCCTTACTTTTGTACGTTGCTACTTCGGTGACTTGTACACTTGCAAGGCATTTTTTATTACACGGTGGAATTTTTCTCCATCAAGTTTTTGGCGCCGTTGCCGGGGACTTGTTGTGTTTTAACAAGTTAATTTAGGTAGTGTAAATAATTTCTTTTATTTATTTTTGTTTTTTTTAGTGTACATAATTTTCTTTTATTATTTTTATTGTTATTTTTTTTTGGGACTCAAGAATGCATAGAATGAATAATTATAGCATGTATGAGTCGGGTCAAAATTGTGGGTCTTATTCTCATGCTACTAATGCTTGTCTCTTTAGGACATATTTTTCTGAATATTATCCACAGGTACAAGAAAGAAATTATTTCCAGTCATGGCAACCTCCGTATGGTATTCCTCCCAACTCGTATAACCAAGGGTGGAAAAATTATTCAAACATGACATGGAATGAGCGAGAGCCAATGTACTATGACCCATCACCTCCGCCACCTCAAAAGCAATATTGGGATGAATAATTGGAAGAGATGAAAGAGCAGAGAATGGAACAAGAGAAACAGACCGAAGCGGTTTTGAGTAAGATAGATGGACACATTGACACAATTTTGAAGGCATTGAGGAAGCAAGAATCGGATTCAAGTCTAATTCAGTCTGATCATGTTGAGTCAATCACCACGCTTCGAGATGAGAGTTCCATAAGCTATGAGGTACATTCTTCTTCTCACAACGATCTGGTACATACTCCTGCTGTTAGCTGTTATTCTGAAGAGACACCTTCAACCCTAGTTTGGTATACGAATGATGATGGGGAAGAGTGTGTTTATGATTCGGCTTTTCATTTACCACCACTAGAACAAAAGCAATCTTTGGACAAGGCAAAGGAGAATTTTGTCTGTAAATTCTCCAATGTCGATTGTAAGGATGAACCACTTTGTGTTAGTTCAAGTGGGGGTATTGAGAAGGTGGAAATTGTAGAGAAAGTAGTGGTAGTAAAATCTTGGCATGAGGAGGCATGTGATGAATTAGAACGATTATTTTATGGTGGTGAAAAGAGGGATAGTAAGGAGGTTTACAATATGGATGAAATTTTTCCATTTCCTAGCTGTTTCAATGAAAATTTGGTCATTCTTATTGTACCTCCTGTTTCTTGTGAGGAAGAAAAAAATGAAAAAGATCCTCAAGAGAAAAGACCCAAAAAGCACAAATGTGAAAGAATTTCATGGGCATTAAATGGCTTCATATTTAGGGGATTATTTATGGGGCTTAATCTGAAAATAAGGACCCGCGAAACCATGAAGTGGGCCAAAGGACGGAAAGTGAAGTCCAAACGGGTGCAACGGTCGGGCTAACGACCTTAAACAAATGCGCTAATTGGGAGGCAACCCAAGTAGGTACGTTTTTACTTGCTTTATTTATTTGTTTTGTTGTGTCATATCCTCCTTTGAACCCGAGGCATGTTTTTATTCTCTTTGCTATGAGGACATAGCATGTTTTGAGTTTGGGGGTAGATATTTCTCCGAGTTTGTGGGTTTATAGGGGAGTGTATATAGTGTCACCCTCCAAAAAAATAGAAAAATTTAAAAATTTTGTTCTCATTATATGTTTGGAAGTTGGCCAACGTCCGTGATGATTTGAGAGAGTTTTTGATTGAGTTTTGCTAGTTTGTGTCAATTTGAATATGTTAATTAGAATTGCATTAATACATGTAAAACACAATTGCACCACCATTCACTTTCATCATTTTTCTTGATCATTGTTACCAATTTAGGAGACCTTTATAGGATCACTTTGACATTCTCGGGGTCCACTAGAACATGTTTGCATATCAATAACACATCAATTAGGCTATTCGGGAAGTGATATGTGGCTATTTCTTTGAACCCTATTTGTGAGCCTTTAACTTTCTCGTCACTTATACAAAATTTTCCGCTAGAACCCCTTTTGAGCTTGAAAAAAAAGAATGGAATCTCTCACAAAGTGAGAAGTTATCTTAGACCACCATTCGCCTTCATTTGTACCCTCATTGTCCTACCCTTTTAACTTATACACTATTTTCCCCACCTTTTCAAGAAAGTGAAACTAGGGAATGAATGGAAATTTTTGGGTGAAGTTTGGAAAATCGAAAGGGTTGAGTGGAAAGTGGTCATGAAAAAAAAAAAAAAAAAGGGACATGTTATGTAATGAAAAGAGGGCTTGAGCTAAAAGTATTGAATGCACATTCTCCGTGATATATTGCAAAGTAAAAAAAAAAAAGGAAAAAAAAGGGAAAAACAAGGGAAAAAAAAGGAAAAAAAAAGAAAAGAAAAGAAAAGTGAGCCCTCTCTAATTTTGATGTGGAAAATGATTAAAAAGAAAGAAAGAAAGGCGATCAATCCCAAGTTTGAAAGTATGAAAAATTATAAGTTTGGGGGTTGAATTATGGGTTGGCTTGGAGCGGAGTGATAAATTTCAATGTGAGGATGTAAAATGAAGACTTTCTAGTTTCACTTGCTTGACTTCGTATGTCCTTTCCTTCATTTGGAACCGTGAACCTAGCCCGCGTTTATCGCGAAAACATTACAAAACCGTAAAGCCATATTTGATCCCTAAAGAGTAGCCGGGTTGACAGTTTTGTTTAAATATGCATATGAGTGTCCCTTGTGCAGAAATTTCATCTTAGTATCATTGATTTAGAGCATGTGGTTAGTGACCCTATAAAATATCTTACTTTGGTGACAATGATCTCCCATATTTCATTCATCATTCAGGCCGAGGTGGAAAATTGTGGGTTAGATGCATTAATGTGATTGTAATTGCATATTCTTATTGGCACTTGTTTAGCATATTATGTGAGAATCTGAGACTTGTTTGGCCGGCAACCTTGTATATATTGAGAACATATCAAAAATATTTTATGTCGATTGTTTTTATTTGTTAGGGTAGTTTTGTTTTTGTTTATTTCTTTTGTTTTACTCGAGGACGAGCAAAAGATAAGTTTGGGGGTATTTGATGGATGTGGTTTTACCCATCCAAAAGATATGTTCCTAAGCTTATTTTCTATTCGAAACCTTGAGAATTTAATGTATTTTGTTAGTGTTTTGATAGTTCAGGGACTGAAGTGCAACAATGCTGAAAACGGAGGATTTGTACCCACTTTGGAAGTTCAAGGGCCAAGTTGTAATTTATTGGAAATTCAGGGACCAAACTGAAAATACGGAAAAGCGGAGGAAATTTGATTTATAAAAATCCGTGGGTTAAAGTTAAAAATAAAATCTCAAAGAGCGAAGCGCAAAAGAAGTCATTATAGTGGTCAAAGTGCGACGACAAAATGGCGAGACGAATCGAATATATATTGGTACTAATAATGGCCAAGGCATTGTTGTGGCCGAGGAACTTGGGCAAAGGCAAGCAAAATGGGGCCTATAATGGCCAAGGCATTGCTGTGGCCGAGGAACTTGGGCAAAGGCAAGCAAAATGGGGCCAAGAAAGGGCTATGGCTGGCCAAGGCTGGCAGCAAGGCTGAAGGGAAAAATGTGCCAAGCAAGGAAAATTGGGTACAATGATCAGAACGACTTGGGGAAGTGATCACGACTCGTGGGCACGAGTTGGCAATTGGGCCTGGCGATTTGGGCTATTGAAAATTGAAAGGCTATTCCATGTTTGTTAATTGACTAGGTTATTATATAAATACTAGCATTATACTATTCGACGAGGACCGAGCACTATTCCTAGGATTAATTCACGCCGCACTATTCCCAGTTCAACAACATTTGTTTTCTTTTTCAGGTTTTATTTCTTTATTGTATTTCTCTAATTTTGATTATTATTATGAGTAGCTAAATTTATCTTTCATGGATTGGATGTAGTAGTTGTCAAATCTTTATGCTAGTACGATTTTAATTGATTCAAACTTTCTCGTTTATATTTGATGAAATACATATAATTTATTTATTTGGTTTAGACTGTTGCACTAGCGTGGATAGTTTATTTAAAGTTCACTATTTCATCAATTAGGTTTGCTTGTTGACCTAGCGGAATACGAGGAAACCTAGATTCATTTATTTCTAAAGTGCTTAATGAATTTCTTGAGTGTTGTTTTGACCTAGCGGAATTTACAATACAACGAAAATATTAGGGTTGCAATCCGAACATCAAACGTCCCAACCCTTAGTCTAGCGAAAGAATCTTTGAACAAGATTGTCATTTTATTTAATAAATCTTAGCATAGAGAGGAGACAATTATGAAATCCAATCCGTGAATTTCTTTGATCTGATTAAATCCTTGTTTCTTGCTTATTTGTTTTCTTCAATAGTTTAATTTCTCGTTTTAGTAATTTAGTTAATAAACCAAATCAAAAATCCCTTTTTGTTACTTTCTGCATTAATTAAATCAACTTGTTAAAGCACACGAGTCTCTGTGGTTCGACCACTTACTTTTTGTACGTTGCTACTTCGGTGACTTGTACACTTGACTAGGCATTTTTATTACACAGTGGAATTTTCTCCATCAGTAAATCAGTAATATTTTATCCATTGCATAACTGGTTATTATCGATTTAGCTTGTAATAAGTTACATGGCTATTTTATAAAGGTTTTAGAAAAGAAGTTTAATCAGGCTAATCAACCCACCCCCCCCTCTAACTTTGTTTTCCAAACCAATTAAGTATGCTACAGAATTGGTATCAGAGCTTTCAATTGTTGAAAAAACCTAATTATTTTTATGTTGTTATGTATATGTTAAGATATCTTCAATACGAAAATCAAAAAGACGGAGATTAAAGCGAGGTATGCCGAAGCAAATCTCCTTAAGACAATATTCCGCCTCCGTAATTGTGCAAACGGATCGATGACGAATGTCTCCCAAGATACAACGCTTTTTACCAAGAGTTAGTGTGCACTTTAACTAACCTTGACGGGCAAACCAAAATTCAGACTTGCTCTTAGTCTTCGAACTTTGAAGAAGGAATGAACGAACTCTTTGAAACGAATCAAGAACACTTTGAATGAGGGAGAGCGAGAATTGAATTCATGTGTTTGATTTGATAACTACTTGGTTGTTGGATTACTTGATGACTGAATGAATGAATAGGGGTCTCGCCCGAGCATAGGCTAGTTGCTCGGCCGAGCACTTTGATGCCTCGCCCGAGCAAAGTCTAACAGAGGGGTCATGTCTCTGGACAGTCATGCTCGGCCGAGGCTTATGCCTTGCTCAGCCGAGCAGTTCACAGAATTTAAACTGTCGTGTCTTTTGTATTTTAAACTCCTTGTTGACTTTTCAATTCACCCTAATATTCACCCAATATTCCAACATTTTATACATATCTTAAAATTGTTATTGATTCAACATTAAAAAATACTATCTATTACAAAAAAAATAAAAAAAAATAGAATATAGGTAATATAGGTTGTTATAAAATTACTTCTAAAATATGATTAAGTTGAAAAAAAAAGGGTCAGTGGGAGTAAATTTTTACTACATTCACCATTACACTGATCGTATGACCACCACCAAACAAAACAAAAATTATGCTCACTAAAAATGACATTTAATCTCCATTTTGAAGTCATTTAGTTTTTACTCCCTCCATCCCATTCACAAAATTCCATTTTACACGTTTCATTTAAAAAGACATACTAACAAAATAAAAAATATTTAATACTTTTTTATTCATGAAAACCACTTATAATAGTCACAATAACTATAAAATTATTATTTTTCACCCCACATTCTTTTTCATACCCTCATTTTTCATACTAACAACAATTATTCCACTATAAACTATCCTTAATTCCCGAACAATACCTATTTTTTATGGCTTTTCGTGTGGGATGTGCGAGTATATGTTTTGTTAATGAGCCTTATAAAGGAAATATTTTATTTTATATATTCTAAAAATTAATGTAGAATGAATATATAAGTAAATACTTTTTCTGAGTTGTCATGAGTTTTTTTTAATATTTTTATTTTTATGTGATTCCTGTACCTCACAATGTTTCTTTTAGCATGCAAACAAAAGAAAAGAAAACTCACATGAAATGTTTGTAAAAGTCAGCAAAAGCAACTGATTCAGCTATGGTTTCGTTCTGCGGCGCCTTGTCTACTCCCTTCGTTCCATTATATTCGTTCCATTATATGCTTCACTATTTTGGATCGGCATATAAATTAAGAAAAAAGGTAAGTGGAAAAAATATTGTGAGTGTGAAAGTAAAATATGAGAGAGAATGAGTGGAGGGAATAGTAAATTTGAAAAGTGTTGTGAATATAAAAGTGAAATAGGAGAGAGAATGAGGGGTGGAATAGTAAAGATTTTTTGCCATTTTAGGAAAGGTGAAGCTTTTAACGGGACACCTGTTTTGACAAAAGGAGAAACTTGAAATGGGACGGAGGGAGTATTTCTTTAGGCGTTGAAGTTAATATTTCTTCAACTCACGAAGTTAACATATCTTTAGCCTTCAGTTAACAAAAGAGCAATGATATAACAAAAGAAAATTATAAAATTTTGCTTACAATATTAAATATTAGTTGCATTAATAGTGTACTCATTATACACTATCACTGGCGGCTGACAACAAACACTCCCACAAGCCTTCAAAATCACTATTACTGGCACTACACAAATACTTGCAACGGTGTTTCCAGTATAAGGGATAAAAAGAGCCGACACATGTGTTAATTAGTGTTATTGGATGCTATAGAGTGTCGGTGCATATACTCCCTCCGTCCCATCGATCTTAAGAAAGCTTTTCATTTTGGGCGTCCCACTAATCTTAAGAATTCCCAAAATGGAAACCTTAAATCACTATTCTCTCCACTCATTCTCTCTCCTACATTATTTTAATACTCACAACACCATTATAATTTACTATTCCCTCCACCCATTCTCTCTCCTATTTTTAAATTACACTCACAACATTTACCTTTTCCTTAATCCCCGTGCCATTTCAAAAATTTCTAAGATCGATGGGACGGAGGGAGTATATGTTATTGAATTTATTGAATTTATGGATTTGTTTGAGCGTATGTGCGGCAATTGACATAACTTTTGACTACAAAATAATCATAAGGCCCGGCGCCTATCAAATCGAAGGAAATTTTTATAACAATAAGGCTCCGTTTGTTTGGGGGAAAATATTTTTCGGAAAACATTTTTCCCATTTTTCGGTGTTTGTTTCGCACCGAAAAATTGAGAAAATATTTTACGCTAAACATGTTTATCTCAATTTTCGAAAAATATTTTCATTTTTCGAAAAACATTTTGCAGGAAATCATTTTCCGAAAAATATTTTACGCTAAACAAACGGAGCCTAAGGGTAATTGAGTTTGGATCCTTAATACAAAATGTTTTAAAAATCGATAAACAGACGCTACGCGTCGGAGTTGGTCTAGTGTTTATATCTTATGTTGGACTTGTTGGTAGGCTTCTTTAAGACTTAACAGAAAAACTGACGGAGAAAGAAACAGAGATTGAAAACAAATGAAATTAAGTCGAGTCTTGTATTAAATACAATCTCCGTAAGAAGTAATTGCCCCGCACAGGTGCTTATGGTTTCGATGGCAATCTTCTAGTAAGATGAAACGACTTTTAAGTATATGATAGGAGCACTCCAAATCAAATACTCTAGCGAATAACACAATGTTTGCAACTTTGGACTTGAAAGATTTGATGCAACAATATGCTAATGATTTGGATATGTTTATCTATCTTACTAGAGGGTAGGAAGCCTCAAAATACTGTATGTATCAATTGAAATTCGGAGGGGAAATATAAAAGGAGAGTCAAAGGGTTTGGTGGCTTTTCCCTTGAAAAGTTACAACTTTTCGGGTATAACAGCACTTGCACGGCCGTGTCCAATGAACTGCACGGCCGTGCAAGGCAATATGCACGGTCGAGTTCAAGGCTCAGCACGGTCGAGTGGCAAGGCAAGGCACGGTGCACGGCCGTGTCCTAGACACTTGCACGGTCGTGCAGAAGCTTCTTCAGCCTGCTCGTCAGCCCTTTAGCCACAACAAGTCCAAACCAATTTTGGGACCAACCCAAATCAAACTTTGACCCAATATTTAACTCTTGTTAAGTTACAAATCATTTGTCATTAATTTCTCATTCACCCGGAAATGGTTTTTGAGACATTAAATGAGTTATATAATCTACAACAAATGTAGATTACCATTTGTAACTAGTTTCGTTAACAAATAACGAACTTTCGTTAGAAACCTAGGTCAACGTTAAGTTAAACTTAACTTTCCGTTACCCATTTCCAACAATCCCCCACATGAATGACAATTAATGCATGAATGCAATTTCGTCCAAAGTTTCGGCGAACTATTATTACATCGGGATAGATAGCTTGTGGCCTTGAATCCTCCCTAGTGAAATATTATCGGATATACTAGCCATTTGGTAGCGAGTCGCTTTGAACCAGTGACTGTCGGATGTATACCAAGACAATAATACTTACATAATAACAGCTCTAACACTTGTTGTTCTCACGTTTTGTCCATTTCGGCCCTTGACCGTATCTCATTTATAAGCGTTCATTTAGAGGCGGCCTAATTACCTTTCGCTTATATAGGTGATTCTCACTATAAGGAGTATCATGCACTACTCCACCCGTAGGTATAGAAATCATTAAAAGTTTTCTCAACTTATCCTTACCACTGCTGCATGTGCTTGTACTTGGATATTTTGGGAATGAGTATTCAACATCTCCAGGTTAATAAACCGAGTTGTTGTTTCCAAGTAACTCTACTAGAACTTATAACTTGGTTGTCTCATTGAACCAAGGGCCTGGGATCTCCATTTCTCAAGGTTGAGTGTCCGCTATAAGTCATTTTGTTGTGGGTTTTAAACCCATTCCCCTTAACAGTTTATACAGTTGATCTCGATTTATACCTTTGGTATACGGATCCGGTTTTTGACTTCACATGGCCAGTTGTGACAGTCTCATTTGAGATCAATTGTTTTATGGTAATATGTCAATGACCATTGTGTCTTGACTTACCACGATGTTTTACACCTTTTCCTATTTCTTCATTGTCGTCACAATGCCTTAGGTCATGTAGACACAAACTTATTCCACAAAAGAATATCTTCCAAGACCATTCAACTTTTATCTTTATCTAATGCTATCGACTCAGATTCCTAAATGAATCGAGTTGTTCAAGTTGTCTTGGAAGTTTGACACCGTTGCTCCATTTATTGTGAACACATTTTTTTCACCTTGGAGTTTATTTGTGTCTGTTATCCAATCAGCAAGGTTCTAAAAAGCGCTAGGCGGATGCTAGGCGGCGGAGTCGGGCCTAGCGCCTAGGCGGGGACTAACCGGGGACTAATCGAGATTAGTCGGGATTAGTCAGGACCTAGGCGGGGCTTAGAACTAGGCGTTGGAGAGGGGCCTAGCGCCTAGGCGGGGCCTAGGCGCCCTTAGGCGGTGTCTTTTAGAACAGAGGCAATCAGTATATCATTTTCATACTATTGAATATCCAATTTATTGTAATCTGTAATCACAAGAATATCTTTAAGTACTCCAAGTACTTTGACTATCCTTAGTGATTTATTATAATTTTTAATTAGACGAGTGATCATTATCTCTGTACCGATCCGACTTCTCAAGTATTCAGTATCTCTAAGTGGTTTGACCTCCTTAGAGTCTACCTTTCAGGAATCTACCTTACAGAGATTACCTCTCAAGATTCTTCTTGAACTTTCGAAGTACTTTTTCAAGATAATGAGATTGTGATAGGATTATTCCTTCTGATGTTCTAGAAATCTTTATTTCTAATATGACATCGGCTTATCCCAAATCTTTCATGTCAAAGTTCTTCTTTAACATGTCTTTGGTATTCATGATCAATTCATGACTACCATTATTAGCATGTTATCCATGTAAGGACAGACTATTAACAAATGATTCAGATGTTCCTTTAACGTAGACACATTTGTCACATTCATTAATCTTGAATCCATTTGATAACATAGTTCTATCGAACTTCTCATGCCACTGTTTAGTTGCTTGTTTTAGTCCATATGAATACACAAGTAGATCCAACACGGTTGTGCGACATATAACGCTCTGTTGTGTCAATGGGATAATCTTGCATAAATCATCATGTCCTTTTGACAACTAGCCTGGCTTTATACTTATCAACAGATCCATCGGCTTTATACTTTCTTTAAAGAATCCATTTGCAACCTAATGGTTTGCAACTTGGAGGGAGATCTACCAATTCCCAAGTATTTATTAAGCATTATGGATTTTATCTTACTGTTAATAGCCTCTTTCCAGAACGAACTATCCGAACCAGATAATGCTTCCATAACAGTTGCTGATTCATTTTTCAACATAAATGATAGAAAATCAGGACCAAAAGACTTTTCCACTCTTGCCCTTTTACTACGTCTAGGTCCTATCATTTCAAGAAAGTATATTCTTAAAGAATATAACGTGTCTTGCTTAGGTATTACTACTTTAGCCGAATACCCCCACAGTTTAGGTATTTATAAAACAACTTACGAATACTTCAAATTCGTTAGGAGTTTTTATCATCAAATAACTTCCAAATATATGATGATCCATTCTTTTAAGCATTAACGGTTTAACGGTTCTGTTAATACTAGAAGTTCATATCAATAGAACTTATGTATTTAGCTTGTACCCCCACACTTGAGGTGTACCTCCACATATCAAATATTTTATGAATATCCTAATTCATATTTAATATTTTCCTTTATGTGGAGTCATTTAATTGTAATAACCATGTTATCTCCTGACAACATAGTCATTACTATGTTCAAGTGAGGTCTCTTCAACCCTGATCTCTTCAAACCTTTGGTTTCGAAGAATACCGCATTGCCATTCCAAATTTGTTTTTCACAAATCTATATGCACTACTGTTAGTTTGCATGTCCAACGTAATCCATGGTTTTGGGTCCTATCTTAACCTCTTTAGGTTTAGATATTTCTACCTTTTTTTAGGTATACCCACATAAGACGGAACTTATCAATAAGGAGTTCAACATCTCCTTAAAAGTTCTATCTTTCCTTTTTCTGTGATTCAATTTATTTGAGTGTGTAAGAAGCATTCGTTTGATAAATAAGTGTCAGCGTCCCAGCAATTATTTTTCAAACGATACTACATACTCTCCACCTTTATCACTTACGAAAATTCTTAATTGTTAATTAAGACGAATCACAAACCTTTGGTCTACTTAAAACTCTAAGGTTTCATCTTTACTTTTTTTTTTCAAAAGATGTACTTTGCATTATCGATTTCAATCAATAATAGAAGTAGTGAACTATCTATTTACTATCTCTGGTTTGAACTAATTTCTACAAAAGAAATCACAATTGATTTGCGAATCAACCTTCATCTTAGGTAGTAATTTTAAATTAACTCGTCGACTTAGTGAATTTAAATTTACACAACCTAATTGAACACGCCATAACAATTAGAACACTTCAAACCAAGTAAATAAAATTTGAAATTTTATTCTTCGAACTTAGGCGGATAGAACATTTACAATTCAAGTTAAGGAGTCCTTCAACAAGGTACCTTTTACTAACACAATAACCACATTTGGTCAATTCAATCTTATGCCCCTAGGCTAAGTTGATCAAAGTCCATTGGAACATATCGATCTTTAGTCACATTGGCTTGAAGAGGGTTTCCATCTAGGTTGTTGATTCTAGGATGTCGACATTCCCTAGCCATATGCCCGAGTTTGCCACAATTAAAACAACTACCTTTGAACTTCTTGGCGGTTGTAGTTCCCCTCTTTACTTTCCCGGTGTTCTTCCTCTTGTTTCCGGTACTTGTTTCCGCCAAGTATACTTGCCGTCTTTTAGTCACTATACATATAGAATAGTACATCTCGAGAAATTCCCAAAGTTCTCTTGTGGTTTTTATGCCA
Organism: Adenophora triphylla var. japonica; assembly: GCA_022495995.1. Classification (NCBI taxonomy): domain Eukaryota; kingdom Viridiplantae; phylum Streptophyta; class Magnoliopsida; order Asterales; family Campanulaceae; genus Adenophora; species Adenophora triphylla. The sequence continues at coordinate 155,631 of JAFEMH010005223.1, read as the reverse complement.
CAACACACATAGTATTGTGCATAATCCAAGCCATTAAGAATATACATGCGACACAAGAAATCGTTGTGATTCCATGTATCCAAGTCATTCTTTGCTTGGGGTTCATCCCCTTCGGATATCAATGGTGGATATTCCCAAAGAAATCGCATCAATTTTAATGTTGTCAAATAGACCAACATTTTCTGTTGCCACCTCTTAAAGTCCATCCCGGTAAGAATACCCGATCTTTCCGCATGCACGAACGCATGAGACGGAGGGGGAGCATTATGAGGTGCAACACATGAGGTTGTACCTGAGCCAAGTGAAGGAGGTTTCTCACCTTGTACCGAGTGAGTCGGTGAAGGAGCGGATGCAACATTCTTTTGCGTTGCTTCGTCTTGAGTAGGAGGCGTTACATTGCCTTGACTTGATGCGGTGGTGTCTTTCTCAGTTGCCATCTCTTGAAAGTCTGGAGAAGCGTGAAATTACTTCTTACGATTGTTGAACATGTTGGTAGGCTTCTTTAAGACTTAACAGAAAAATTGACGGAGAAAGAAACGGAGATTGAAAACAAATGAAATTAAGTCGAGTCTTGTATTAAATACAATCTCCGTAAGAAGTAATTGCCCCGCACAGGTGCTTACGGTTTCGATGGCAATCTTCTAGTAAGATGAAACGAATTTTAAGTATATGATAGGAGCACTCCAAATCAAATACTCTAGCGAACAACACAATGTTTGCAACTTTGGACTTGAAGGATTTGATGCAACAATATGCTAATGATTTGGATATGTTTATCTATCTTACTAGAGGGTAGGAAGGCTCAAAATATTGTATGTATCAATTGAAATTCGGAGGGGAAATATATAAGGAGAGTCAAAGGGTTTGGTGGCTTTTCCCCTGAAAAGTCACAACTTTTCGGGTATAACAGCACTTGCACGGCCGTGTCCAATGAACTGCACGGCCGTGTAAGGCAATATGCACGGTCGAGTTCAAGGCTCAGCACGGTCGAGTGGCAAGGCAAGGCACGGTGCACGGACGTGTCCTAGACACTTGCACGGCCGTGCAGAAGCTTCTTCAGCCTGCTCGTCAGCCCTTTAGCCACAACAAGTCCAAACCAATTTTGGGACCAACCTAAATCAAACTTTGACCCAATATTTAACTCTTGTTAAGTTACAAATCATTTGTCATTAATTTCTCATTCACCCGGAAATGGTTTTTGAGACATTAAATGAGTTATATAATCTACAACAAATGTAGATTACCATTTGTAACTAGTTTCGTTAACAAATAATGAACTTTCGTTAGAAACCTAGGTCAACGTTAAGTTAAACTTAACTTTTCGTTACCCATTTCCAACATCGTATAGGCGTGACCGAGAATAGATGTATTTTTCAATTTTTTTACTATAAACTTTTCTTATCTCAAAAGTAAAAATAATATTCTTATTGTATAATTATTTTTACATTGAATTAAAATTATTATTACTTAAAATATACAACTAATAATTATTTTAACAAAATTCTTAGTCAATGAAAAATTCAATTCAGTTGGGTACAAGTCTTTGGTATCAGAGGTGTGAGGGGTCGCGTACATCTGTATTTATTAATCCCATTTCCCAATATGCAGCTTAAACTCTTCCTTTTGCCTTTACCATAATATTTTCAACTTTCAAAATCCAACCTTTACCCTTCCTTTCACCTCTCCTAAGTTCACTACTAACAGATAAGTATATCTCCACCATTTCTTAGAAAACGAGTAGGCAGCACACCATTCTTTCTCTCCTCCGTCATTTCTTGCTACATCCGCCTCACCGCCAACCATCATCTCACCATCTCTGGACCTCTACCAGAGCTTTAATCACAACCTCTCCTCCTGCTCCGCCAACTGTTGGGATAGAGGACCAACCGACTTTGGAGCAGTTTCTGGACTGGAGGGCAACCGCGCTGGGAGAAGGGCGACTGCGCTGAAGGTTGACTCGCGGTGCAGAACTCTCTGGTGATTAGGGCGGCCGCGCTCGTGATGGTGCACGACCGCGCTGGAGGAATGAACATGGGCGTCGAACTCTATGGACCTTAGAGCGGACGCGCTTACTTGGAGGGCGGACGCGCTTGTCGCGTTTCTGGGCCCATTTTTCTTAGGCCATCTAGGGTTTGGTTGTATCCTAGGGCACATATTTAAGTAATGTTCCGCCCCTAGACTCATTGTAACATTATTCTACATATTATAGTGCAAGATCCTGGCTTGGTAGTGCCCCCAGACGTAGCCAAACATATTGGTGAACTGGATTAACAATTTTCTGTGTCTTTTCTGTGCTTTTGATTTCTTGTGCTTTGTTTGTGTGCTATTATTATTCTTGTGTTTGCTTGGGCTGTGGAGGGGTATATTCACAACAACTGGTATCAGAGCTCTTGGTTCAATATCAAGGGTGTTGTCAAGCAATCAAGAATGGGCAAAGACAAACAGGCGGTTGAGAAATTCGATGGGTCTGACTATGGATATTGGAGGATGCAGATTGAGGATCTCTTGTACAACAAGGATCTTTATAAGCCTATGAAGGGTGTCAAACCGGAAGAAGAAGATCAGGAAGAATGGGAACTCATGGATCGGAAAGCCCTAGGGGTGGTTAGATCTACTTTGTCAAAGTGGATTGCAAAGACTACCAAGTAGGCGACAACTACCAAGGAGATGTTGGATTATCTTACTGAGAGATTTGAAACTCCATCTGCTGCAAATAAGGTTGATTTGATACGCAATATGGGTAGTCTCAAGATGCAAGAGGGAGGATCCTTGGCTAAGCACATCGATGAGTTTATGGATATTATAGACTCATTGACTGCGGTGGAGATCAAGTTCGATGATGAGGTTCATGCGTGCTTGTTGCTAGCATCTTTACCAGGAAGTTGGAGCGGAACGGTGACAGCGATCAATGCTTCAGCAGGTAAGAAGAAATTGAAGTATGATGATGTTAAAGACTTTCTTTTGGGCGAAGAAAATCGCATGAAGAAGTTGGGGACATCGAGTGCTTCGGGATCGGCTTTAGCTACTACTAGCAAGGGGAAGTCAGGTACTAGCAAACAAGGGAGAACTGAATCTAGAGAGAACGTGGTGAGTGGTAAGGGCAAAGCTGTGCAGATCAAAGATAAACCAAAGGTCGCAAAGGGATCAGTTCAGTGCTATCATTGTAAGGAGTTGGGACACTACAAGAGGGATTGTCCCAATCGTGCGGGCAATTCGGTGAATGTGACAGTCGAAGGTGACGATGTACTGGTTCTGAGTGTTAGTAGTGCACTAGATTCATGGTTGCTGGATTCGGGGGCATCATTCCACTCTTGCGGGCATAAAGAAGAGATGGAGAATTACACTTTCGGTGATTTCGGGAAGGTCTATCTAGCGGATGGCGAGCCTTTGGAAATCAAGGGGAAGGGGGATGTCAGAATAGGAGCATCGGACGGGAAGGTCTTACATCTGAACGGGGTCAGACACATTCCGGGTTTGAAAAAGAACCTACTATCAGTTGGGCAGTTGGATGAAGAAGGTTACAAGGTGACATTCGGCTGCAGAAACTGGGTTATTACCAAGGAGGACTGCGAGATCGCTCGGGGTAATAAGGAGGGGACTTTGTATTTGGCGAATAACACCAAGGATAGTATCGCGGTGGCGGCAGCCAAGGGTGATACGGATTTGTGGCACTGTCGATTGGGTCACATGAGTGAGACGGGGATGAAGGTACTTTGTTCAAAGGGACTACTACCGGGTTTGAAGACAGTCAACGTGGGGATCTGCGAAGATTGTATGTTTGGCAAACAGGGGAGAAATAATTTCTCGAGGACAGGTAGGGGTTTGAGGGAAGCAAAGTTAGAACTTGTTCATACTGATTTGTGGGGACCATCTCCGGTAACTTCTCTTGGTGGTGCGTCATATTACATGACTTTTATTGATGATTCTACAAGGAAGGTCTGGGTTTATTTCTTGAAGGGGAAAGATGAAGCTTTCGAGGTGTTCAAGAAGTGGAGGGCCTTGGTGGAGAATCAGACGGGACTTAAGCTTAAGTGCTTGAGATCAGATAATGGTGGAGAGTATGAGCTCGGTGAGTTTAGGGAATATTGTGCTGCGAATGGTATTCGTATGGAGAAGACTCCAAAGCGTACACCACAACTCAACGGGGTAGCAGAGAGGATGAACAGGACATTGAACGAGCGGTCAAGAAGTATGAGATTGAAGTGTGGACTTCCGAAGACGTTCTGGGCATATGCAGTTGACACGGCGGCTTTCTTCATCAATAGGGGACCATCGGTACCATTGGGGAATGGAATTCCAGAGGAAGCATGGAGTGGCAAGCAGGTAAATATGTCCTTTCTTCGCATATTTGGCTGCGTTTCATATGTTCATATAGACTCTGCTGATAGAACTAAGTTGGATGCAAAATCTGTTAAATGTACGTTTATTGGGTATGGCGGGGATGACTTCGGGTATAAGTTTTGGGATGACCAAAACCATAAAATTATTCGTAGTCGAGATGTGATATTCAATGAACAGGTATTGTACAAGGACAGAAAGAGGGCATCCGATGACACTAGTTCGGAACCGGAGATTGTAGAGGCGAATATTCCAGACTCGGGTGGGAGCAGAACGGTTCATGATGACCATGGTCAGGAGGTCACTGAAGATGAACCACGTACTCCGGAACCGGATATTCCGCTGCGTAGATCCAGCAGGTTGCGTGGATCGCCTGACAGGTATACTCCTTCCAATTATTATTTGCTGTTGACAGATAATGGGGAACCGGAATGTTATGCGGAGGCTGTTCGTAGTGCACTTTGTAATAAGTGGAAAGCTGCGATGGATGATGAGATGGACTCATTGAAGGCCAACAAAACTTGGGAGTTGACTGAACTACCTAAGGGAAAGAAGGCACTGCATAACAAGTGAGTTTACAGGATCAAGGAGGAAGCAGACGGCAGTAAGCATTACAAGGCAAGATTGGTTGTAAAAGGGTTTCAGCAAAAGTACGGTATTGACTACACCGAGGTATTCACTCCGGTTGTGAAGATGACCACTATCAGAATGGTTCTGGGGATAGTAGTGGCAGACAACTTGTTGCTTGAACAGATGGATGTAAAGATGGCCTTTCTTCATGGGGACTTGGAGGAAGAAATTTACATGGTACAGCCAGAGGGTTACTTGTCTAAGGGTAGCAAGGAGCTAGTTTGCAGATTGACTAAGAGCTTGTATGGCCTTAAACAACCTCCTAGGCAGTGGTACAGAAAGTTTGATGGGTTCATGCACGACATTGATTTTATCAGATGTGAGGCGGATCATTGTTGCTACTTCAAGAACACGGACAATGGGTACATAATCTTGCTGTTATATGTGGACGACATGCTAATAGCGGGCTCTAGCAGTAGAGAGGTAAACAGATTGAAGGCTCAGTTGTCAAAACGGTTCGAGATGAAGGATTTGGGAGAGGCCAGAAAAATCTTGGGCATGCGGATTGACCGGGATAGGGAGTCGGGTAAGTTGGTTCTTTCACAAGCAGAATACGTTGAGAAAGTCTTGGCAAGGTTTTGTATGGAAGAGGCGAAGCCAACAGGGACACCATTGGGTTTTCATTTCAAGCTATCCGAGAAAGACTCACCTATGGGCAAGGAGGAGCGTGACAAGATGGGGAGGACTCCATATGCTTCGGCTGTGGGGAGTCTGATGTATGCAATGGTGTGTACAAGGCCGGACATTGCACATGCGGTGGGAGTAGTCAGCCGGTTCATGGGTAATCCAGGAAAGCAACATTGGGAAGCGGTTAAATGGATCCTGCGTTACTTGAAGGGTACTACTGGTAAGGCTCTATGTTTCTCAAGCAAGGAGGTTGTGTTAGCGGGTTATGTTGATGCGGATTTGGCATCAAGCGATCTTGACAAGAGGAGAAGTACTACGGGTTATGTGTTCACATTGAGTGGTATGTCAATCTCCTGGGCTTCTAAATTGCAGAAGATCGTGGCTCAGTCGACTGCAGAAGCAGAATATGTGGCAGTGACAGAGGCGAGTAAAGAGATGGTATGGTTGCAGAACTTCTTGGGTGAACTTGGGAAGACGCGAAGTGGTAACGTTCTCTACAGTGACAGTCAGAGTGCAATACATATGGCTAGGAATCCTGCGTTTCATTCTAGGACGAAGCACATTGAACTGAGGTTTCACTACATCAGGCATCTCTTGGAGACGAAGATCTTAAGGCTAGAGAAGATATTGGGATCGAAGAACCCAGCTGACATGTTGACAAAGGTTGTAAACCTTGAGAAATTGAAGCTGTGCAAAGCTTCAATTGGGCTTGGAGAATAAGAAAGGAGGATGGCACTACCATGATCGAGGTGAGCACTAGGAGGACACCAAGGATGAGTTTAAGAACAGATACGGGGCTTATATGTATGCGGTTGATCTCTAGGTGGGAGATTGTTGGGATAGAGGACCAGCGACTTGGAGCTTGATTTTGGGTGGAGCGGCCGCGGCCAGGGAGAAGGGCGACCGCGCTGAAGGTTGACTCGCGGTGCAGAACTCTCTGGTGGTTAGGGCGGCCGCGCTCGTGATGGTGCGCGACCGCGCTGGAGGAATGAACATAGGCGTCGAACTCTCTGGACCTTAGAGCGGACGCGCTTACTTGGAGGGCGGACGCGCTTACTTGGAGGGCGGACGCGCTTGTCGCGTTTCTGGGCCCATTTTTCTTAGGCCGTCTAGGGTTTGGTTGTATCCTAGGGCACATATTTAAGCAATGTTCCGCCCCTAGACTCATTGTAACATTATTCTACATATTATAGTGCAAGATCCTGGCTTGGTAGTGCCCCCAGACGTAGCCAAACATATTGGTGAACTGGGTTAACAATTTTCTGTGTCTTTTCTGTGCTTTTGATTTCTTGTGCTTTGTTTGTGTGCTATTATTATTCTTGTGTTTGCTTGGGCTGTGGAGGGGTATATTCACAACACCAACCTCAGCCAAACCCGCCTAAACTCGCCCAGTCCTGCCTAACTACGCCCAGTCCCGCCTAACTCTGCCCAGTCCCCCTAACTCCGCCCAGCCCCGCCTAGTCTCACCCAGTGCCTAATTTCTCCGCCTTGAAGGAAATCGCGGAGGTCAGCAATTGCCTAGCGCCTTAGCGGACGTCTAGACCGATTATTAGAACTCCGTTAATACAAAGCTTAAATATAACAAAATATGTAGTTTAAACCCTCAAACAGCTCCCTTTATTTGTGGAAGTGTTAAAAGAGTGTCAGTAATAGCGTTTGATTGTGCTAGAGATAGTGTTCAAGAGTGTCATTACACTTGCTTTCTTAGTGCTAGAGTGCATGTGTTATTAAGTGTTGGGGCATGTGTTTGATGAGTGTCTGTGCATCTATTAAAGAGTGTCGGTGCTAGTGTGGAAAAGTGTTAGTTGTAGTGTTAAATAGAGTTAATGTGTGTTAATAAGTTTCATCATGGTTTTTTATAACAAATTTTGATTGTTTACAAAAATGTTAACGTACATTTTTAAGAAAATAGTTATTTATAAAAAAATCCACCATGCATTTCTAAAATAAGTTTCAGTTATTTATAAAATGTCAACAAGCCTGAAAACATGTTTTTCCTATCTCTAAGAAAAAAACAAGTATTTTATTTATTTATTTTTCATATTTTCACCTCTGAAGAAAAAATTAAACTTAATGAGCATGTACAACCTTTCTAACATACACTTCCTCCCTCTAAAAAAATGATTGATAAAATAAAAAAATTAATTTGCTATTGTGGCAACAGCAAATACGCTTTTCATCCCACACTATTGGTTACTTATTTCCCTTTTTGTTTGTTGGTTACTATTCTAAGACGTCAATGAAACACATTTACACATTCATAACGAATAACTAGAAAATCACCCGAGCTCGCACGGGGTGAGATGTTCCAAAGGAGTAAATAGGTATTTCAATTATGTTTATACCTTTTAATGAATTTTTTTTGGAAGCGCACATTTCATTTTATGCGCTTTTTTCTTTAATGTCTTGACAGATTTGACAAATCCACCAAGGATTTATCCTTGCCTGTCCCAAGTCAGGATAAAGGGTGAGGGTTGCGGTAGGCATGTGACAGCCAGCGTAAAAATTGTCACATTAACATGACATGAATCTGAATATGAATATCGTTGGGGCGTTTCCTCAGCAGCGACACGTTACACTTCAAAGACCTGGGTGTAGTGATAATTATGTAAAGGTTGCTAGGTCGTCGCCCGGAAGCGACGTGCCATCTCTTCGCCCGGGGGTGGTGTCAAATATGCAAGGGTTCCCGCATTGCGGATGAGTGCGGGTAAAGAAGCTAGTCCATGGTAGGTGTAAGGGTAGTGAGATGTGCTTTGGAACTTGGAACATTGAATCCTTGACAAGGAGATCAGCAGAGGTGGTGGAAGTTATGAGGAGGAGGAAGATTCACATAATGTGTCTACAAGAAACTAAGTGGGTTGGAAAGAAAGTAAAAGAAATATCGCCTTGGGGTTTTAAGCTTTGGTACTCAGGAAAGGATAAGGGTAGAAATGGAGTGGGTATCATTATTGATAAGGAGTATATTAATGATGTGGTGGAAGTGTACATCAAGAGTGATCGAATTATGAGCATTAAACTGGTGATACGTGATGAGATTATAACTATTATTTCCGCCTATGCACCACAAGTAGGGTTAGATGCATCTATTAAACAAGTGTTCTGGGAAGATTTGGAGGAAGTAGTGCAACGAGTACCTAGTGGTAAGAAATTAGTGATTGGTGGTGATCTGAACGGGCATGTAGGGTCTAGTCAACATGGCTTTGAGAGCATACATGGAGGTTTTGGTTTTGGGGAGAGGAATGAAGCAGGAAATAGTATCCTGGACTTTGTGTTAGCATATGACTTGAGTATAATGAACACTTGGTTCAAGAAGAGAGAATCTCACTTGGTGTCCTATAGGAGTGGAGGTAATGCGAGTCAGATTGACTTCTTCTTAGTAAGAAATACTTGTAGAAAGAGTTATACAGATTGCAAGGTTATTGCGGGTGAGAGCACAACAACTCAACATAGACTGGTGGTACTTGATTTTCAAAGTAAGAGAATTTCGAGGAAGAGAAAACCACAGGTAGACCCTAGAATCAAGTGGTGGAGACTTCAAGGGGAGAATCAACCGAAATTTGTAGCTAAGATGGTCGATATCGGTATTTGGTCGGATAATATGGAGGATATGGATATAGATTCGACTTGGACTAAGATGGTACATACCATAAAGCAGGTGACGAAAGAAGTCCTTGGAGAATCTAGAGGAAATGGGCCACCAAGTAAGGACACATCATGGTGGAACGAGGAAGTAAAACAAGCAATAAAGGGCAAGCGATAATGCTACAAATTATTGGGGAAATGTAGGAGCGACGAGAACTATGAGAAGTATAAGGAAGCTAGAAGAGATGCTAAGAAAGCAGTAAGAGACGCAAGAGTAAAGGTGAATCAGAAACTTTATGATAAGTTAGATACAAAAGAAGGGGAAAAGGACATTTACAGACTCGCTCGTATGAGGGATAAGAGGACACGAGATATTGGGACGGTTAAATGTGTGAAGGATGTAGACCAAAGAGTTCTAGTCGGGGATAAAGATATAAAAGATAGATGGAGTTCGTACTTTGATACCTTGTTCAATGGCGGTCAAGAGCAGGATGTTAGAGATTTAAATATCTCTTCGAGTATGGTTAATCGAGATTTTATGCGGAGAATTCGAAAGAGTGAAGTGGAAATGGCAATGAAAAAGATGAGATTGAATAAAGCTGTAGGACCGGATGGTATACCAATTGAGGTTTGGAGATGTTTCAGGGAGAGGGGAATAGATTGGTTAATAACGCTATTTAACAAGATATGAAGAGTTAACACAATGCCATTGGAGTGGCGGAAGAGTACTCTGATCCCTTTATATAAGAACAAAGGTGATGTCCAAGATTGTGCCAACTATCGGGGGATCAAACTAATGAGCCATACTATGAAACTTTGGGAAAGAGTGATTGCACAAAGGTTGAGAAAAATTGTGGATATTTCGGATAACCAATTTGGGTTTATGCTAGGAAGATCGACTATGGAGGCAATATATCTTATGAGACAAATCATGGATAAATATCGGGATCAAAAGAAAGATTTGCATATGGTTTTCATTGATTTGGAGAAGGCCTATGATAAAGTTCAAAGAGAGGTACTTTGGTGGGCATTAGCAAAGAAGGGTGTTTCAAAGAAATATATTGATATTATCAAGGACATGTATAATGGAGTTAGTACTTGTGTACAGACTAGTGTTGGGAAGACTGAAGAGTTCCCTATAAAGATTGAAGTGCATCAAGGTTTCGCACTTAGCCCCTTTCTTTTTTCTTTGATAATGGACGAATTGACGAGGTCAGTCCAAGATGATATACCAAAGTGTATGTTGTTCGCTATTGATATTGTGGTGATTGATGAGACAAGAGAGGGTGTTGAAAGTAAATTGGAGTTGTGGAGACACTTTGGAATCTTGAGGTTTTCGATTAAGAAGAAGCAAGACTGAATATTTGGAGAGTAAGTTTAGCAAAGTTGGAAGTAGGGAGGCAGGAACGGTCACATTTGATGGAAATATTATCCAAGCTTCTGAGTTTTTTCGCTATCTTGGATCCATTATCGAAAAGGTTGGAGAATTAGATGGAGATGTGGCTCATAGGATTAAAGCAGTTTGGTTGAAGTGGAAGAGTGCCAAAGGGTTTCTATGTGATCGCGGCATGCCCAATAGATTAAAGGGAAAATTCTACCGCAGGGCAATTAGGCCGGCATTGCTTTACGACATCGAATGTTGGGCCGTGAAATAGTGTCACGTGCATAAGATGAATGTGGCGGAGATGCGTATGCTTCGATGGATGTGCGGTCATACAAGAAAGGATCGATTGGTGAATGAGGTGATCAGAGGTAAAGTAGGAGTTGCGCCAATTGAGGATAAAATGAGAGAAAATCGTCTAAGGTGGTTTGGACATGTGAGAAGGAGATCGAGTGATGCACCGGTTAGGAGGCCGGAACAGTGGAGAAATGATAAAATGGCAAGGGGTAGGGGAAGACCCAAACAAACTTGGATTAGAGTAATTGAAAATGATATGAGTTTACTTGGAGTGGATGAAAGTATGGCGTTGAAGAGGCCGGAGTGGAGGGCAAAAATCCATGTGGGGGGTTAATTTTTTTTTTATTTTGATTTGTATGTTTATTTATTTATTTGTTTTTTTTTTATTATTATTTATTCATTTTTTTATTTTTTATTATTTTTTTCCCGATGACATATGAGGATTCATATTAGCCGACTCCAATTATGTTGGGACTAAGGCTTTATTGTTGTTGTTGTTGTCTTGACAGATTTGACATCATCCTCACCGCTCCCTCATTATTCCGAAGGAAGAGGCTGTCGGCCATGTCCAAAAGAACTCAGATCTCTTCAATTCTCTTAGATTCTCAAAATTTATTTACGTTTATTCTTCTTATGAATTGGCTGCTGGTATGATTTTGGCTGTTTTTTTTTTTTTTTGCGCCTTGAAGTCTAAATTTGCAGGTATGTATAATGCTTTTTGTCTTTAATTTTGATTTGATTAGACGATTTGGGGTGTGAATAAATACCATGTTATTATTTCCATGTTAATTGCAAGTATATGTAGAGAAACTACCCATAAGAACAAATGGTCACAACTTTTTGATTGTAGGCGTCGGTTAGAAGTAAGGCTATTAATTTGAAGCCCTCAAATTCGGTTTAAATATGAATTTTTTAATTTTGCATGAATTACCCTTAAGTTAAGACTACAATGGCTTTCTCTGATCCTTGCTTTCCTTCAGCCCAATTTCATCTAGCCCCTAACCCTAATATCTATCTATTGAGGGGAGATTACGTTCTGTTTGATATGGAAGAGCTTCACACTGGCATTGCTAGGTATCTTCTTGCTGATAGAAGGTGTGATGAGGTCAAGTTTGTCTTGCATCTTGGTATTGGGGGAGCCCTAGATACAGTAGAGGTATTTTGTGCTCCTGACAACCTATTTAACAACTACAATTTTCCTGTAGGGCAGAACTAGTGGTGTGCGGCTAATTCTTGGGTTCATCGTCCATACATGGATAATAGTCCTATGAGTTTCATGTTCTTGTTTGAAGATGATGTTGCTGGGGAAGACATGGAGATAAATTTCAATACTTACGTTGAGTTTATGGTGCCTGATGTTACTATAGTTAGTGAAGGGTTAAGGAGGAGTAACTCTCATGCTTTGTTGATGACTCATTATGACGAATTTAGGATGTCGGAGCTTAGGGTGGAAGTCAAAATGTTATGTGGTTCTATTATAAAAGAAACAAAGTCTCAGTTGAAGTTATGACAAATGTGAATGTCAGTTTTGTTGATGTGAAGCATGTGTCTTCGACTCGTCTATTTCTAGTTGTGCCTTGGAGGAATGGATTTAGATGAAAGATGTTAGGTTTGGGGCCAGTTTTTTTAGTGTTTTTAGTTTAGTATGGTTTATTTAGTTTGGATGTGTTAGTTGGCTGTTTTTTGTTAGGGGAAATGTGTTATTCCCCTTTTTGTTAGTACTGTCCTTTCTTTATCAAATGAAATGGGCATTTTTCATATTTACTCACTCTTCTTAGTTTTATGCTTAACTTCTTAAAAAAATAAGTAATTTCTTGTTTACATATTCATATGGCAATTTATACCTAGTATATTTACTGTAAATTAATTAGGCTATTGACGTATATGTATATGTGTGTTTATGAGGACATTTTTGACAGAGTTGAGTTATTTCGCTAGTTTGTTTGAATTCGCACATACGATAAAATCAATTAAAATAATTTTCAATCCAATAGTAGGTTGATGAAAATCTATAAAAGTAATGTTCCATTACATTTAGAGAAAGTGTATTATCTTTACTTGTGTACACATATTAGAGAGGTTTATGTCTTTGGACTATGGCACTAATGTAATTTATTAGAAATCTCTTGATTCACTACATTTTTTGTCCAGCCCTTGCAATCGTCATCATTCTCTAGAGCAAGAATCTTTAGACCACTTGGTCTCTTAACTCTGGAAATTGCGACATAAAGTTGTCCATGGCTAAAAACGGTTTGAGGAAGATATAAACCAACATTCTCTAATGTTTGACCCTGGGTTTTATTTATGGTCATGGCATAACAAACTCTAACAGGAAATTGATGTCGCCGTAAAATGAAGGGAACTTTTCCCTCTGATGCCGTTAACGTAATTCTCGGAATCATCACTTTATGCCCAATATGTGATCCAAATAAGATAGTACCCTCTATAACCCTTTTGCCAAGTTGAGTAATGATCAGTCTTTTCCCATTACACATGCCTTGACTTGGATTGACATTCCTAAACAACATAATAGGCATCCCAATTTTCAGCTGTAAACTATAATTTGGGATACCTGGGAACTTGAGGCTATTTAAAAACTCAACAGGATATAGCATATCGTAATTGTATGTATTCTCCCCTGATTTATCAATACAATCGTAGCTCAGATATTCTTTCATATCTCCCTCCACTAAGTTCATGCAGAATGAATTAATCTCATCAACTACATCATTCCTTGGGGTCAGTATTGCACGATTAGTCAGGTAATCTGCATCGAATTTCCTTGATCTAAAATCTGGGTAGGTGGAATTAAATATAGTTTCAATTGGATTATCAGAAAGAGGCAATAGAATTTCTTCAAGTAGCTTAATCCATTCAGCTTCGTCCTCATCTCCTCTAGTTCTTGCCATCTCCTGTCCATTTCCAACTCTCAGAATCCAATTTGAAAATTCAGCTAAACTCATTTCATTACTTTCAGCTGCTCCAACTGAATTTTGTAAGCGCATGTTTTGAGTTAGTACACATACTTCACATTGATTCCACAAATAAGAACTGTTTAGAGATGCAGAGACTATATCACTTCATGATCCTCCTGGAATTACAGGTAGGATATGTCGAAAATTACCCCCCATTAAAAATATTTTGCCACCATATGGTTTTTCATTGTCGTAGGTGCATGCCCCTCTCAAAATGTCTTTCATTGTTTTATCAACAACCTCGAAAGCAAATTTGGAATCCATTGGTTCTTCATCCCAAATGATTAATGATGCCCTCTGAATAAGATCATCTAATTGTGTATTTTTCTTTATTGTGCACGTAGAGTTTTCATCCACATTAAGAGGAATCCTGAATCTATTATGGGCTGTGCGGCCTCCCGGAAGTAACAATACTGCTATCCCTGTTTGGAATATGTAAAATAGTAAATAGCATATTAAAATAGAATATTATTTCAAATGAACTGCCGAATTAGATAGGGGAAGTGGTATATGGCTTTAATAACAAAACAGAGATATATTACCTGATGAAGCTACTGCAAGAACAATCTTTGACTCTGATCTCAACTCTGTGATAATAGATTTGTATAAATATGTTTTCCCTGTGCCACCATAACCGTAAAGGAAGAATAACTTTGGCTCTTGTCGTTCAAGAGCAGTAATTACTTTCTTATACACAGCGTATTGCTCTTCATTAAGCGACTTGATTAAATTCTCATGTTCTTTGGATAGCTGCCCAATGTCATAGTTTTGTTCTTCCATGAGCATTCTATTTTTCAACTGGTCCAATAATTTTGATCAGGTAATGGCATTCCATGTATATCCTCAAGAGACCGACCATTTTTCACCAACACTTTCTGCAGTTCTGCTAGGGTCAAATTTTTATCTCTTCTTCCCCTAACACCAATGTAGGAAGCCTTAATATCCTTCTTCTAATTCTCAAGATATCATCACTAATTTTATGCCAGTTGTACTCCCAAAACTTCTTTGCATCTGACACATCACAAAAGAGTAAAATTATTAGAAACAAATCCCTTAGCTGTGTTCCAGTTGCCCAATTACTTGCTTCATCTATTGCCTCATGACATTCCCCATCATCTTCTAAAACCCCCTAGCATAACATGCCATCTTCATTGTAGGATAAATCACATTGTTAAACTTTCTAATGTCCTCATAGTTTTCACAGCCTTTAACAATCTTTAGATGAAGCCTAAAGTAATAACGCTCTCCCGAGTTAGGATGTGCATATGTTAGCCTACCAATACTTATTCCCGACTCACGTCGTTTCCACATTAAAGTTGCCTTCCACCATACGTAATTCCGCAAGAATTCAGCATATGTCAATGACCTTGCAGCTTCATCAATTTTGTTGGTCTCCATCCATTCTGTAAACATTGTCTTCCTCGCTTTCTCTGTGTTCACAACTCTTGGCAAAGGATCATGATCATTAAAGATTAGTAGTTGCTCACCATCCAGATGATAACATAATCTCTCTACCGGTGGTTTTCTATAATGAATAGGAAATTCATAAAGTCTCCATATAGCTTCACAGGCGAATATATAACGACAGTCAAGGAATGTTTTGATTTCGTCATTGCTATCTGCATCCCCAATTGAGCTCTTTCCCAAGTGTTCTGCTGATCTCTCAATCACAACTGTGCTTCTGTCTGGGCCCTTAGTCACATATTTGAATAAATATTTGATTTCTTTCGATTGATTGCATGACTCGACGTTTATGTGACTTTGATACTTGACCAATAAATACCTATTGTATGGGACTACAAATCTGTTATCAAGTTTCACCCCATTCTTTTCCACAGTCACATTAGTTTCTCTCCTTCTATAAACACAATAACCATTTTCATCTATAAGGGTTTGATTTTGAAATGATTTTGGAAATTTTTTTGAACACAGCCCTGGAAATTGGATGAAAATAAGTTAGAGATAAAAAAAATTCTATTATGTCATGCAAGAAGGGTTTATGGGATTTTAATCATGTACTCAAGATACTAACCATCAATCATGCAGGGGGGAACTTGGATTAGCGCATCCACATGGCCCATGGATCATGAATTGCGTCACAACATCGTAGTCAACTGGATCTATGGAGGGATCAGGTATTTCTACTGAAATCATTGAATCTACCTGTTCACTTGTTTTTATTTTTGCAGCTTTGTTCACCCTGAAAATGATATGCGCATGTGGCAGTCCTCTCTTTTGAAATTCTATTGTGTATAGAACTGATTTAATTGGAAACAGGAATTGGATATTAAAATTGATTAATGTCAAAATCAAATAGTCAAGTAAATTTGGAAAGTAAATCATACCTGCCTCAACTTTTCCAAAAATTTCATTGTCAAGGATATCATGTATCATTTCATCTAGCTTCATACAAAATATGTGTGCTTCAATATCAGGGTGATTCTCGGGTTTTTGACCTCCCAATGAATTTAGGAGATTGGTTATCTCTTTCCAGTTTGGATTGGCCGTGAATGTGATAAAAAAAATCTGAATTTTCGTACACACGACATATTGCTATGGCATCTTGGTAATTTTGTACCATGTATCGAGGGCTACCTGTAAAGGAAGAGGGCAAAATTGTCCTCATACCTACATTTTTCGAATCCGAATCACCCTTTTGGATTGCATCGTATACATTACGATATAAATCTGTGCGTAACGATGACTGATTTTTGGCCAACCACCTAAGTCTTTATTGCTCAACCTGGGTAAAGCCATCAGCTATTAATTGCTGATGCAATCTCCCCGAACCTTGCAAGGTCTGCCCTTGATTATTCCGTTGCTGCAATGCATATGAATAGTACTCTCGTGCTGTGACATACTTTCGATTTGTTTGACGGGAACCTGTATTGCGAACATAAGGTATCTTCAAATGAAAGCCATCCTCACCAAACGGAAATAGAATGGGATATTGTAATGCCTTGAATAGTGGATGGAGATCATTGATTCTTCTTAATGCCCCATCTTTACCTTGAATAATCAAGTCTCGTTCTCCATTCATACTTGCTATATCTCCAACTATTAACATAGCTATTTCCGATGAGATTGGAACAGAATACTGTCGTTGTTTGCTTTTTCTATTCTTCACTAATCTGATAGCCAAGTCCCCAACTGTATTCTCCTTATACCAATCCCTTGCAGTCCTAAAGACTTTAACCAGTTCATTATGTGAATTGAACATCTCAATTTGCTGCTCAATAATCTCAGAAGATAATTCTTCATTATAATCTCGACGATTAACTACCTTCAGTCGATTTTGAGTTTCATTCTCTGTGTCATAGACATACAGCTGCAAAAAACTCGGTGGACTGCCTTTAGTCGGAAGGAGTGAGCCTATTCTGTGATACTTTTGTCCACCAATTTTGTATGCATAAAAAGAGCCATTGTTATTTATAGAATTATCAACTTTTGCACCCATAGATGTCTTAGAGAACATGGAGTTATAGGCACGAATATTATCAAGAAATTTAGAGGAGTCAAGGACCCTGTCTCCATTTAATAGCGATTTGAGTGGTTCAGGTGGTTCTCGTCTAGGTCTTAATTCAATCTTCCTATTTTTGCAGCACAAACCATAGACTGGATAACTTTTACTGGAATGTTTTTTAACTCGTTCTCTCTCCCAGAAAATTGTATGGCAGTACTTGCATGTAAACTCAGGCATTCCATAGAAAGACACTTCTACCGAATATTTATCTATAAAAAACAGAATATAAACGTAAGACCTAATATCATTCTATAGAAAACAGATTATAAACGTAAGGAAATTTGAATTGAATTTATCTTTCCTTATTAAATTTTGAAAGAATTAATTACCTTCTGCACAAAGTGATTTTTTCGCTTACTGGGATTTTTCAGGATGACTAGTGTTGAATCTCCTGTTCTTTTAACACGTTTCAAAGCTTGCAAGGTAATTCTCTCTTGCCTTCTCAGTTTTGCATAAGCACGCTCAACTTCGGCTAAAAATAGAATTGTGTTAGGCTCACTATAAGTATAGTATAAGAAATAAGACCATATTCTTTAGGAAACCAATATAAATAACCTGAACCTGATAGTTTAATTCTATATGAAGTTGAAGCCTCACTTGAGCAGCCAACTTGAGAGATAAGCGTTAACCTTGACGCCCTTGAATTCTTGACCCAAGATAATTGATCTGTTAATTTAACAAACTTTTCATACATTATTACTTCAATATGTTAATAGTTTTCTTGTGAATTTTGTGCAGACATAGATCAGGTTACAACATTGTGATGGCGAATATTTTTCATAAGAAGGTCACAGGTGAATTAATGTCACAATCATGTAAGTACCAATAAGAACTCTTCTTACTTTCTTTTTGTGTAAGGGATTTATGAGACGCAATTTCATTCTTACTCTTCCGGGCAAGAATCTTCATTCTCCTGATTGCTCTATTGTGTTTTGCTTCTTCTTTCGTGATATTCACTATTTTTAAGAAATTAATACAGGAAGCAAGTTAACATTTTTATCACATATTACTGAATAGTTAAGGCCATATTATAATTAAACCTGACCTGTGTACATGGGGGAACTTGGAATTTCATGGCAGCTTCATTTCTTCCCCATCTTTTCAATTAAGAAAATCTTCGTATTATGTATATCTAAGAAAGATGTTTTGAAACTCTCTTGTTAGCATTCGAAGAATATTAATAGGCCTTAGATGGAGTACATTATTATAGATAGTTAATTCTAGTTGTTAATGAATTATATACATTGTGTAATGACCTATGACGCATACCATGAACCAAATTAAACTGGAAAAACTCATTTCATATTCTGATTCAAAGAATATTAAATATTGATGAACTTTAAAGCTGGCAGTCTATTTTTAAGTTAATAAGTTATCTTTATATAGATTATAAAATGTTAAAATCCATAGCAAATATAATCACACTTAATACCCTCTAAACAGCAGCCCAAAAAATAAGCTTAAATAGATAGACTTCAATAATCAATAAACCTGTCCTAAATCAACGAAATAAATTCTTTACAATCGCGTATTTCATGGAAATTAGTTAGTTCATTAAAAACTGATTAAGCCAAACACTCAAGGTAACATATTATTATTTCCATTACTCTAAACTTAATTCTAAAGGAATTGTTCAAAGTATTATCACCTTAATGGTCATTCTAGTAACCCATTATGATAATGTCACAAAGTAGTTTATGAATGATAATGACGTTGGGTTGTTGAGGCTAAATTTTCTATACTCTAATTGAAAGTAGAGCATATATGAAATGACATATGACGTCAATATTATCTAATACACTTATTTATTTTCTGGCTGACAATGTCATCAATTGGGTTTCTGAAAGATAAGAACATTAAGTAAATGAGGCTAATTTTTCCATACTTTTATTCAACATAAATCTAAGATGAAATGATGTATTACTTAACTATTTTCGAATAGTTTTTATTTATTTTCTCATAGTACGTATAAAAAACAATGTATGGGAAGAAGTTTTACGCATTTAAATAAAAACATTATTCCTTAGCAGGACTTAGCCAAAGCAATGTATGGAGAATTTTTTTTAACCAATTTAACTAAATCATTGAACTATACCAGATATTTATCACAAATTCAAGGAGTAAGTTTCCCTTGACATTTTTGTTCATAGTGTACTGAACTTTGAAATAAATAGATCGACATGGTTGCTTATAGAAAATGTAAATGGAAAAAATAATCGACCAAACCTAATATCAACCTTTATACATATTGTAAGAATGTATAATATTTTTGCATACTTCCAAATCAACAAATAAATAGCGAAAAGTAGAAGCATAAGTTTATCTTAGCAAACAATGAAAAACAATATATTGAAAACTCAAACTTGTATGTAAATATTGTTTCAAAGTAAAAAACCAAACCCAATTACTAATCTAACTATTTGTTCTCAATAAAGCTCTGCAAAAGTTTGTTTAAATCCAAATTTGAAGAAAAAAATTTCTAAAACTTCAATCATTTTCTTGATTTCTTCATTTTGCTGTTATCATGCTCATCTTTATCGACCTTCCCATCGTCGAGAACACTCTCTATATCTTTCTCATTGACTGAGCTGTGATTGAGGGAATTCAATAGAAATTTTGTATTAATAAAATGTCATGTGTTAGAATTTCAACCTTAGTAAAGGTCAACTAACCTGATTTTAAGAGCATTTCGCTTTTCCCTGATGAAGGGAGTTTTGACAGCAACATCAGAACTTTCTGCACTATCCTTAAGCTGAAATTGGCATTATTACATATTTTGTAAAGTAAGAAAAATTAAATACAGACAAAACATATAAAATAACATAGTCAGGTTTACTTGATACTTATTAAATTTATCACCTTCTCATTTGTTGACTCACGTATTTCCCCCTCAAGAAACACCCTCTTGACTGTGAAATTTTCACTTATCTTTCCCCTAGTCATCTCATTAAACTGTAGCTGGAATGTGAAACACTTGCCTATAAGCTGGCGCAACTGCCTTGGCACTGGCTCTGCATGACCTTCCTGGTAATTTTTATCAAAAAGAATTATTTTCAGGAGAAATAGAACAATTACTATACTTACACACTATTGATAGTAGAATATAAAATATAATCTCATCAACTATGTGCATCAAATCATTTGTCTTAATGTTTGTAAGCTTTTCGATCTCGGGATCGAAAAAAACACAATTAAACGAATCACTCCCATCATGCAGGACTGCCTCCACACGATACCTACCATTAATAAAAAATAACAATAAGATTAGATTGATATTAGCCTACTCCTCATACATGTAATAAATATTTCTAAACTATATTCAAACCTTATTTTTGAAAATAGAACATAATTTTTACATTCCTCGCAATATAATTTTCCCTCATTCAAATGAACTTTCTTGTTGCAATCTGCACATAAGCTGTATTTCCACCCATTCACCTCTTCAATTGTCGAGATACTTGCGTAAACATATAGTGTACATTTTTGTAAATTGAAGTATTGAATTTATTAGTTGGAAAAATAAAAAAAATACGTTGAATTGCAAAACAGAAAGTTGGAAGGAATTTGAAAATGTCACACTTACTATTTCTTCGCATTGCGTCATCATTTCATTAATTTCACGAATAAGTTTCTTATTCTTCTTATACTCATCTTTGGTGATTGTAGCAGAAGTCATTGGAATATTACCAACTTGCTTAACATCTTCAAAGGAACCAAGCCTTGAGGAAAATTCAATAGTGATAAGTAAATTAGTTATACGGAATGTCGTTTCCTACATATGCAGTTACACACATACAGATACATACATATACAAACAAACAAAGAAAGGTCTTACATCTCGATAAATTGATTTATTTCAGGGATGGAGCTGTCACTATAGAATTGCGTAGCGCTGCTCGAAGATATCGCAATAGAACCTACATAGACCAGATGTAAATGTTACCGATCCCTATTTATAATATGCATTTTGTAATAAAAAATATTTCATGAACATGTCAAGCATACCATTAGATTCAGCCTTCACAATGGTAGAAGTAATCAGTCATACACGTCGTTCACTGGATCTCAAGGCAGCTGCTTTGCCAATAATTTCATCTCCCCATAAAGTTATCCTCATTTTAACCCCACTGCCAATAGAAAAAAAAATTCAAATAAATTTTCTTAATCTTAATTATAGTTATTAATAATTTAAATAACAAATACCTCTGGTCCTGGATGTCAACGTATTGGATAGAATCTTGTTTGAAATAACTGACTCTTTGGCCTATATCAGATAGAGCCACTACACAGCCAATAATATCTAAACATAGAAACAGCAGTAATGTAGGTTAGTAAATTTTTTTTTTGTTAATTACGTAAAATTTAAGATACTTACCACAATGATTCTTCTTATTGTCACTCGTAGCAAGGAGCCTGACGAATGTTATAACACTGAAATAATGTCTAGGAATACTGGGCAGATTCTTAACAATCTCTTCCACATATGTTGATGCATCAAGCAGAATGTAACTATCTCTATGAATAACACGATACTCAGGCTTTGTATTATCGACAGTGAAATTCTTAATTATGTAGATAGAGCCCTCTTGAAATAAGCCCAAGAAATCAGGAATAAACTTGCTTCTAATGCAGCAATGGATTGCATTAGCCTAAAACATATAATAAATCCCAGCATAGTAAAATTTCTGAAATGAACATATTGAAAATTCATAATAGTACAGAGGACAAACCTTCTCATCAATGGCAACAAAGTCCATGCTCATCACTTCAAAATCCTTTCTGGTATTATATGACTTCCAAATGCGGGAGACACATGCTATTAATCTCTTGTCACAGCGGCCTCTTGAAACGATGTGTTGCCATTTTTTGAAAGATTGGTATTTTTCTCTTCTTTGAAAATCAATCAAAAAACACGGAGTCGCCACGCCATTTTTGTTTTAAGGGACAAAACTTTGAAAAATGCCCGAGATTAGAGATTTGGGTTCGAAGGTCACGTTACACGCCGGGAAGAACGTTAGTGTTCACCCGGAATGCCTCGTAAAAACGAGTCTTCCAAGCTTAAAAACCATTTGTGTGTGTGTGTGTGTGTTCCTTTGGCCAAAATAAGTTTAAACTGAGAAAACTAAAAATTGAGAACTTTTTATAAGACATTAAAAAAGTCCCATGATTTTTGGTATGATTTTTGGGTTGAGTTTTGGTACTCAAAAGATTTCTTGAAGTTGGAAACTAATTCTGCCAGAATGAAAAAGGCAGTGGATACTTGATTTTAAAACGGATTTAAGAGCTTTAAAACTTCAAAATCTGGGGAAAGTCCGAGAATGAAAGTTGTTCAAAACACCTTAAATAAGGTTTCTGTAAAAGAACTTTTCCATTTGGAGATGATTTGGTGGACCAAAACTTTCTGGAAATCTCAAATATAAAATCTGGATTTCCAGAGACTGATGAACTGACCTTTAAAAGATAATTTGAAAAAGGGAGTTATACTCACGCAAAAAATAAAGTAAAAATATATCTGGAAATATCTAGATGTTGGCTACAAAAAGTATTTTGTAGTAAACACCAAATTCCACGTTCTTCTGTGTCCCAAAAATTAGACCATGGACAGAGGTCTTAGAGAAAGGCTACTGGACAGCAACTTTCTCTTGAAGAAAAACATGATTTTAAAGGGGGTTTGGCATCCATGCTTGTCCCCATCTCCTTAGGCTTTGATTAGTAGTCACTAGACATTTTAGTGGTGATCTACTATATCAAGCCATCCTTAGGGTACATTAGGACTTAAGCATTTCATTTGCTTGCGAAGGGGAGATTTAGCTTTGAAATCAAGATTTTATGTATGAAAATGGTTTTTAGGGTTTTGAAAATATGTTTGTAAGAAGTGAAAAAATTTTTAAAAGGAATGTTGATCCTTGTAGAGGATCATCCATGGAGATGAACTTCCATGGTGATCCTCTTGGATCTAAGGCAAGAAATGAACAAGTTACATCTTCAAAGTATGAGATGCATGCATGGATGAGAGATTTAGGGTAGGGAGAAGGAGGTTATACCTATCTTCTTTTGTGTTTTGTATTTGAAGCTTTGAGTTTTGAGAGTGATTTAGTGTGGTTTGGGAAAATAATCAAGAGAAAAAGGTGACAATTCAAGGGAATTCTCACTGTTTTCTCTAGTATTTTCGCCAGAGGTGGTGCTGTGAGTTGTTGTTCTTTTTCATTTCTGAGACTGAAGGGCTCAATTTATAGCCCTCTAAAATTGACAAACTCATCCGCGCGGACCTGATTGACAGCGTGCACTGTTCATTAATTACAGCTGCAGGCTTTGGACACAAGGAATATTTTCAAAATATTCAAACTGGTTGCTGTTTTTCAGCTTACCAGTTTCGGATTTTTGCAATTTCTTTTCTTTTTAAGTTGCTTTTCTTGGTTTAACCTTAAATAGCAATCCCTACTTTACCCTTGCTTTGTTAGAAAAGTTAGGAATTGTTAGAAATGTTAGGAATGTTAAGACTTTCGTTAATTTTCTAACGAAAATACTAACAACTCAAATTGGAGCACTTACAGTAGCCCCTCGGCGACGGTGCTTTCGAAGGAAGCGGGGTCATCGATAAGAGTAAGGCTCCATATTTGACAGGATGATCAAGTGATCGAGTGGCTGCACCTAGCGATAGGCTACCTACATATCCCGAATGGGAATCAAGCCGGTCGTAGTTCGGGTCTTTCGATATCGACCCTAGAGTGACTATTTTGGTATGTCAACCTGGCGAGTTCTGCAGTCGTTTGCTGAAAGAAACTCTGCTGGGGATGACCATTTTGGTCTGGTGGCTGAAATTGTATATCCGCTCTGCTGGGGATAGGGATGACCATTTTGGTCTGATGGCTAGAGTCGTATATCCGCTCTGCTGGGGATCCGCTCTGCTGGGGATAGGAATGACCATTTTGGTCTGGTGGCTAAAATTGTATATCCGCTCTGCTGGGGATAGGAATGACCATTTTGGTCTGATGGCTAGAGTCGTATATCCGCTCTGCTGGGGATCCGCTCTGCTGGGGATAGGAATGACCATTTTGGTCTGGTGGCTGAACCTAATGATAGGCTACCTACATATCCTTAAGAGGAATCAAGCCAGTCGTAGTTTGGGTCTTTCGACTTTGACCCTAGAGTGACTATTTTGAGGCGTCGACCTGGTAATGATGGCGTTTTAGGTGCCTCAGACCTTGCTGATGATGGCATTTTAGGTGCCTCGAACCTTAAAGATTTGGGATTGATGGTCCTCTAGTGGACTTCATTTGAAGGGATCGGTCTTACGTCTGCTGCCGAAGGAAGGGATGACCGTGCTGGTCGAGTGGCTGGACCTATGGTAGGCTACCTACGTATCCTGATTGGGGAATCAAGCCCTTACGTAGTTCAAAAAGCTGCTGGGGGTGGAATCGAGGGATCCCTTTGGCTTTTGCTGGGGAAAACGGGCTTACGTTTTACGGCCGTCGGTGATAATGAGGAAAGAAACGGGATTTCGTTAACTTTGCTGGGGATTTTGTTAGCCTTTGTCGGAGAAATCGGACTTACGTTTTACTGCCGTTTATGATTTTGATGAAAGAAACGGGATTCCGTTATCTTTCTCGGAGAAATTGGACTTACGTTTTACTGCCGTTGATGATTTTGATGAAAAAAACGGGATTCCGTTATCTTTCTCGGAGAAATCGGACTTACGTTTTACTGCCGTTGATGATTTTGATGAAAGAAACGGGTTTCCGTTATCTTTCTCGGAGAAATCGGACTTACGTTTCAGTGTCGTTGATGATTTTGATGAAAGAAACGGGATTCCGTTATCTTTCTCAGAGAAATCTGACTTACGTTTTACTGTCGTTGATGAAATTGATGAAAGAAACGGGATTCCGTTATCTTTCTCGGGGAAATCGGACTTACGTTTTACTGTCGTTGATGATATTGATGAAAGAAACGGGATTCCGTTAGCTTTCTCGGAGAAATCGGACTTACGTTTTACTGCCGGGGATGATTTTGATGAAAGAAACGGGATTCCGTTATCTTTCTCGGAGAAATCGGACTTACGTTTTACTGCCGTTGATGATTTTGATGAAAGAAACGGGATTCCATTATTTTTCTCGGAGAAATCGGACTTACGTTTCTGTCGTTGATGAAATTGATGAAAGAAACGGGATTCCGTTATCTTTCTCGGGAAATCGGACTTACGTTTCTTATCCGCCGTTGATGATATTGATGAAAGAAACGGGATTCCGTTATCTTTCTCGGAGAAATCGGACTTACGTTTTACTGTCGTTGATGATTTTGATGAAAGAAACGGGATTCCGTTATCTTTCTCGGAGAAATCGGACTTACGTTTTACTGCCGTTGATGATTTTGATGAAAGAAACGGGATTCCGTTATCTTTCTCGGAGAAATCGGACTTACGTTTTACTGCCGTTGATGATATTGATGAAAGAAACGGGATTCCGTTATCTTTCTCGGAGAAATCGGACTTACGTTTTACTGCCGTTGATGATTTTGATAAAAGAAACGGGATTCCGTTATCTTTCTTGGAGAAATCGGACTTACGTTTCCGCCGTTGATGATTTTGATGAAAGAAACGGGATTCCGTTATCTTTCTCGGAGAAATCGGACTTACGTTTTACTGCCGTTGATGATTTTGATGAAAAGAAACGGGATTCCGTTAGCTTTCGTCGGAGAAAACGGGCATACGTTTTACTGCCGTGGATGAATTTGATGAAAGAAACGGGATTCCGTTATCTTTCTCGGAGAAATCGGACTTACGTTTTTCTGCCGTTGATGAAATTGATGAAAGAAACGGGATTCCGTTATCTTTCTCGGAGAAATCGGACTTACGTTTTACTGCCGTTGATGATATTGATGAAAGAAACGGGATTTCATTATCTTTCTCGGAGAAATCGAACTTACGTTTTAATGCCGTTGATGATATTGATGAAAGAAACGGGATTCCGTTATCTTTCTCGGAGAAATCGGACTTACGTTTTACTGCCGGGAAGCTCTTTTGAAGAGGGGGTTAACTTTGGTTAACTCTGGTTAACTCTGTTAAGTTGAGGACTAAACTGCAGAGTCCTGGAATTTTAAAGGGCAAAATAGTCTTTTTGCCACTTCAATTCTGTCCGCGCGGAGCAGATTGAAGCCCTGACAGGTTTAAATAAAGGTCGTGGCCTTTTTGGTTCCCTCTTCCCCATTTTTCAGTTCCACGAGAGAGAGACGAGAGAGGAGTACGAAATCCGCCATTGTTGACTATAGAGCTTCGAAATTCTTCCGATTTTCTTCAATTTTCGAGCAATGAAACACGCGGGAGTAGCTATTCAAGGCCAAGGACGTGGCCCGGTAGCGGAGAGGCGATTGGAGCTTGTTCGAATGAGGAGGCATTACTCTCTTTCGCAATCGATTGCGGAGGAGCCTGAAATTACCCGGATCCGAGCAGGCCTCGCGGCCCCGGCATCTGGCATCTTTCGCGTTGGAGCGACGTGTCTCGCCGCTTTTGTTTTTGTAGAGTCGCCACGCCGTTTTTATTAAGCCCAAAACATTGAAAAAGGGCATCAGTTTAAAGATAATTTTAAACTGTTTTTGTGTGATGAGATTTTGAGTTCGGAGGTCAGATGACTCCCCGGGAAGAGAATATTAGAATATTAGAGCTCACCCGAGTAGCCTCGTAAAACGAGTCTTTCGGATACCCCTAATATCCTTTAAATGTTGTGTGTGTGTGTGTGTGCTTTTAAAAATGCATGTCGTATCGGATGTCTACATTGTATGCTATGTATGGAAATGTATTGAAATAGTATGGGAAGGAAGCCTTACCAATGTTGGTTCGTGTCTCCTTCTTCCGCTGGGGAATGGTGTTTGAGGTCGGAGTAGCGTTCCTGACGGACGGATTGCTTCGGGAGATGCCGGTTGTCCGCGGACAGAGTTTCTGGCGTGAGTTGAGGTTGTAGGCTGCGTTCGGGGCAGAGGTTCGCGTGCGTGGGGATCGTCGGGATCACTCGGCAGAGTTTCGGCGTGCGTTGTGGTGGCAGAGTCACTCGGGCAGAGTTTCGCGTGATTTGAGATCGCGGTTTGACTCGGAAAGAGCCGGGACACCGTGGAAAGACCAGGCAAGGCCTCGGAGTACCACGAGGGGCCTCAGAGTACCTCGAGAGTGCCTCGGGCAGCGCGGGAGCGTCTCGGAGCGCTCGGGAGGCTTCGGAGCACCACAAGGGAGCTCGGAAGGCCTCGGAAGGATCCGAAAGGGCGGGAGTGCCTCGAGAGGACTTAGAGGGAGCCGGGAAGGCTAAGGGAGGAAGAGAGAAGAGGGAGGTCTCCGAGACTACGTTGATGAGTCCGCGGTGTTTCCGTGTGTTTGAAAGGGTGATCCAGATTGGGGTACTTACAGAAGCCCTCGACGACGTCACTTATGAAAGAAGTGGGGTCGCCGATAAAGATAAGGGTCCTAATATGGATCGCGCGGCCGGGAGAGGAAGTGACCGTGAGGGTCAATGTGAGGACGTGGTGGTGTCCTTTTGTGTGACCGTTTAGGTCAAGGGCCGGACCCCCGTGATAGGATTCCTACGTATCCCCGGCGGGAATCAAGCACAGTCGTAGTTCGGGTGTGGGGTGAGTGTTTTGTGAATGCGGGCGTGGTGGTGCCCCGAAGTGTCGTGTGACCGCCGAGGTCGGAGTGGTGACGTGGTGGTGTCCCTGGGTGACCGTATAGGTCGATGGGGAGGACGTGGTGGTGTCCTAGGTGACCAGTATAGGTCGATGGCCGGACCCTGTGATAGGATTCCTACGTATCCTGGCGGAATCAAGCCCAGGTCGTAGTTCGGAGGTCGTGAATTTGTGAGCGCATGTGGGCGTGGTGGTGCCCTCGAAGTGTTATGTGACCGCCGAGGTCGGATAATAGAGACGGGGGACGGGGTGGTGTCCTAAGATGTGGTGACCGCCGAGGTCAATTGTGAGGACGTGGTGGCGTCACGGGATGAAATTTTACGATTTTCCTAATCGGGTGGTTTAAGGCCTTCCGGCCAAGGGAAGAGTGAGGACTTGAATCGTCTTCTGATTGCGGTTGGTGCCACGCACTTTGGAGGACTTTGAATCGTCATCCGGCGGCGGTTAGTGCCACGCCGGAGGACTTTGAATCGTCTTCGCGGCGGCGGCCGTGCCACGCCGGGAGGACTTTGAATCGTCTTCACGGCGGCCGGTTGGTGCCACGACTGGAGGACTTTCAATCGTCTTCGGCGGCGGTTGGTGCCACGCCGGAGGACTTTGAATCGTCATCCGGGCGGCAGTTGGTGCCACGCGCTGGAGGACTTTGAATCGTCATTCTCGGCGGCGGTGGTGCCACGCCGGAGGACTTTGAATCGTCTTCTAGCGGCGGTTGATGTAATGCGCGAGGACTTTGAATCGTCTTCTAAGCGATGTAATGCGCGAGGACTTTGAATCGTCTTATAGCTAGCCGGCTGATGTAATGCGCGAGGACTTTGAATCGTCTTCGGGCGTTGATGTAATGCGCGAGGACTTTGAATCGTCTTCTAGCGGCGGTGTAGGAGGACTTGCCAGGCTTCGGAGGCGTATGCCTTTGTGTTTTTTGCATGTTGAGTAGAAGGTCGGGACTTACGATGACTCGGCTTTTGCGCTGCCGTCAAGTGGCAAGGATGACGGTCGGTGATTGCTTCCCCATTTGGCGTTTCGGGAGGCGCTTCGTGCCTTGGGACTTGTACTCGGAGGTGTTGGCTCCTTCTTGTGCTTGTTTTGCCGTTGAGTGGGCAAGGATGATGGCCGGGGGATTTGCAAATTCCTGTATGACTTCCCTTTTGACTTGTTGGGGGGAGGAGCTCGGGCTTACTTTGATGGCCGGTGCTTGCGCTGCCGTTGAAGTGGGCGAAGTTCGGCTTACATCCGATCCGCCGGTGCTTGAATCTGGGATGCATGACCTTGTAGGGGCCCTTCTTTCTGCTGGGAAGATGACTTCGATCCTCTTTTGAGGGCCAGCCATGGAGTTGTCGCTGAGCGCTTGGAGGCGTAGATGCCTCGAGATTCGTGCTGGGAGGTGTTGGCTCCTTCTTAAATTGCCGTTGAGCGGGCGGTGGTTGAATTGCCGTTGAGCGTTTGGAGGCGTCTTGTGCCTTGGGATTCGTGCTGGGAGGTGTTGGCTCCTTCTTGAGTCGCCGTTGAGTGGGCGAGGACCGGTCTTACACTGACGGCCGGGGATTGAATTGCCGTTGAAGTGCGAGGAGACCGGTCTTACGTTGATGGCCGGGATGTTGCGCCGGAGGGGCGAGGACCGGTCTTGGACGTTGACGGCTCGTGGTTGAATTGCCGTTGGAGTGGGCGGACCGGTCTGGCCTCGTGCTTGAATTGCCGTTGAAGTGGGCGAGGATGACTTACGACGCGCCGAATGCTTGAATTGCCGTTGAAGTGGGCGAGGCATTCTACGGCTCGACGGCCGGGAGGTGAATCAGTTGAAGCTGTTGGCGAGGACCGGTCTTACGGCGACGACCGGTGCTTGAATTGCCGTTGAAGTGGGCGAGGACCGGTCTTACGCTGACGGCGGTGGTTGAATAGCCGTTGAAGGCGAGGACCGTCTTACGCTGACGCCGGCGGATTGAATTGCCGTTGAAGCTGGCGAGGACCGGTCTTACGCCGACGGCCGGTGCTTGAATTGCCGTGAAGTGGGCGAGGACCGGTCTTACGCCGCGGTCGGTGCTGAATTGCCGCTGAAGTGGGCGAGACCGGTCTTACGGCCGACGCCGTGCTTGAATTGCCGCGTTAAGTGGGCGAGGGACCGGTGCTTACGCTGACGGCCATTGAATTGCCGTTGAAGCCGGGCGAGGACCGGTCTTACGCTGACGGCCGGTGGTTGAAATGCCGCTGAGCCGGCGAGGACCGTCCTTACGCCGACGGTCGGGATTGAATTT
Source organism: Adenophora triphylla var. japonica (assembly GCA_022495995.1). Taxonomy (NCBI): domain Eukaryota; kingdom Viridiplantae; phylum Streptophyta; class Magnoliopsida; order Asterales; family Campanulaceae; genus Adenophora; species Adenophora triphylla. The sequence goes on along the minus strand of JAFEMH010005223.1, from coordinate 125,364 downwards.
GAAGGGTTAGGGACCATTCTCGCACTTGGATTTGCCGGAAAAGGCTCAGGACGTGCAGGTGGGCAAAGATTATAAGGGCAGGAAAGTAATTTGGCCACCCCTTGCAAAGAGGTCCGTACGGACCATCTTGGTTTTTTACAGTTCCCAGGCTTTGACCAGGTTTAAATGACCGAGCCCTTCCCCATTCCTTCTTCTTCCAGGCGTAAACCAGGCGAGAGAGAGAGAGGAAAAACCTCCATTGTTAACCAAAATCAAAGATTTTTTGCTTGAATTGTTTGCCATGGCTGAAGGATCTCGAAAGGAGTCGTCCGCCAACGCATAGCCAAGAGGTGGTCGAGCAACGGAATGGAGCTTCAAAGGAATTGGATTTCGCTCGTTTCCATCTTTCGAAGAACCCGGATGTTTTGTATCCGAATCCGGAGGTGCACAATCGTCGCTCCATGAACGTCGGGGAGGTAAGAAATCTGCTCCGTTTTGATTCCCTGCTCGAATTTTTGAATGCTAGAACTAGGTTTTAGTTTTTCGCATTTTTGAATTTTTTTTGTTATTATTTTATGCCTTTTTGTTAAATTCTTGATGAATTGTTGAAAATGGACATGTAAAAATTGTGGGTATGTGTATTTTGTGCAGAAATGTGTAGATTAGCTTTTATTTGTGAAAATAAAGTGCCTCTCTAATGAAATGCATGCTTTGTTTTGTACCGTATGCTATTTATGTATGTACATTATGAGAAAAATTATCGTGTAGTGATAATTTTTGTGAAAAAAAATGTGACATGTGCCGTGTTTTGTGACGGGTTTTGTCTGAAAGTGTGTGCCGTGTAGGGACGGATTTTTTGAAAAATGTGTTATGCATATGTGTCGTGCCGTGTGTGCCATGTTTTTGGGTGACGGACTTTGTGGGGAAAATATGTGCAATATGTGCCATGTTTTTGTGACGGGTTATATGTGCCTTTGCCGTGTTGGGACGGATCTTTTTTTTTTTTGAAAATGTGTCGTGTAGGGTTTAATCCCCCCCCTTTTTTTTCCTTTTGAGAAAATGTGTACAGTGTGTGCCGTGTTTTTGTGACGGACTGCATGGGAAAAATTATATGCATGATATATGTGAAAATTATGTGCATTATATGTGCCGTGTTTTGTGACGGGTTATATGTGCCTTTATATTAAGTACTGTGATTGACGTACCTTTGCTGTGTTTACCTGCAGGATGCGGGGCTTATGGCCGGGAAGGCCAAGAGGATGAAGACTCGGGGATCGCTCGAGGCCGTTGGAGCTATGGCAATGTGATGCCCGATATTTCCGTGGACGGTAGGCCGAGTCCCCGGAGGATGGTTTATGCTTTCCGGCCCGGGTGTGTTCGTTGAGAACTCCGTCTGGGAGTGTTCGACACGAGGAAGAACAAGAGCGTCTTCCTTGGCCTTTCGAGTACCGGTGGGATACCACCCACACCTTCCACCCGAGCCGGGCGAGGCGACGTGATGCCCACCGATTTTGCCGTTATTACCGGCTCTCCTTCAAAGGAGGGCCTCGAGGTGGAGAGACATGATCTCTGATGATGTGTCGACCGAGCCGCTGGGCTTTGGAGCCTCGTCCTCGCAGGGCCTGGGCATGCTATATAGCGATGTGGAGCCGAGGATCACGTCCAAGATTGGGCCTACATCCGGTACCGGCCAGTGACAGCGTGAGCGGCTTGGCGCGCTCCTTCTTGTGGTATGCACCGTCCGAGACTTTGTTCTCGAACCACGCGACCGCGGCTCCCTTTGCTCGTTGGAGAGCTTGACCGACTGGATAGGGTCTCGCGACATTGCTTGGCGGGCGAGGCTTGCTGGTCGAGCTCTACTTCTCCTTGGACCGGTTTAGCCGGAGATGGGGCGCCGTTGGCCTGCTTTGACTTTGCTTTGGAGGTAATGAGTTTATTGCTTTGTTTTTGATTTAGCAACTTGTCTTTTCTCCGTTGTCTTTTGCACCGAGCTTCTCTCGTTTTTTGTCACAGTGTGTGGTTTTATGAGGTTTTCCAAAGTGCTTCCCGTGGGATAGGATCCGGGGGCCGTTGCCGCGTACCCTCGCTATGCCGGGACGGGCTCGTACGGCGAGGAAGAGGAGGACCAGCAGGGGGAAGCTCACCATCGCCTACGGGGATGTGCAGGGAGCCGTCCTCGGAGAGGGATAGCCCGTGAGGGGTTCGTCTTGTTCTCGTGGGCTCGGTATGAGGGGGATGAGTTTGAGGGGGCTCCCGAGGTGACAGCGGGCGGAAGATGCCGCTGGGGCTTGACTTGTGACGTCATGTACCCGGGGGAGGCGGGTCTTCTGGCAAAGATGGCCCCTGTGCTTCCCCGTAGCTCTGAGGGACCCTCCCTTGGGATGCTTGACTCCTGGATATGGATGTGCTTGACTTCGAGAGGTACCTTGGGCGGTGTCTGCGCCGAGGAGTTCATTTTATACGGAGAGGAGTACGGGGCCTTCGTGAGGAGGAAGCCGAGGACGCCGCAGTGCCGGCGCGGAGAGAGAGGCCGGCCCGCAGCTCCCCTGCAGGTTCCGATGCTCGGACCGGATTTCACGTGCGTCCGCGGGACGGGTCGAGGAGGAGGCGTTCTGACTCCGCCCGAGCAGTGCTCCGCCGCATACAGAGTGGACCCCGATAGATCGGTGAGTGTTCTTACTCTTTTCCATTTTGGCATCTTTTCCGCATTTTTCTTTTTTGTTGTCGAGTATAACCGCATTTGATGAGCGTTTCCTCGGTCGCTTGTTGGGTGCGCAGTCCCGGGAGAGCCTATGATATGCCGACTCGCTACGTGGCGACGCGTTCCTTCGCTAAGAAGATGACGTCGAAGATGTCCTGCCGGTCTTCGCGTCGCGTGCCGCACGAGCCTATGCCTTCGAGGCACTCAGACGTTCCTCCGCCTAGAGCCGAGCGAGCCGCAGCCAGGAGGGACCTTTGAGGGGCGGCATAGCATGGATGCCGGGACATCTTCGGGAGCCGCAGTGGCCTTCGAGGAGCAAACTCTTTTATCGCTCATGCCTCCGCATGGCGCACAGGGTGAGGGTTCCTCAGAGCCTTCCTTCTTTGATCCTTTCGCCGGATTTGATCCTTCTGAGTACTTTTCGTGGGAGCCTCAGGCGGGTGCTCGGTATTCTGACGACGAGGATGTGACGGGCGAGTTCGCTGGGATGCCCGACTTCTCTCTGGAGGATCTTGGCGAGGATGATGATGCTGAGGATTCTGATTAGTATTCATTTGCTTTCCCTCTTTTCATATCCCCCTTTTTTTTGTTTAGCAACAGACATTTATTGGTACCTGTAATAAAACACATGTATTTGCACGGCAAACAGCATTTTATTTTAAGATGTAATGTCATTTTTGTGATTCCCGGGATTTGTCCTAGAAATTGTTGCTATTATTATTTTTTTATTTTGTGCATGCCACGTGAGCTGAGAGTGCATTTGTGGGTAGTGTATGTTTGCCGGGAATGGCTTTGGCCAGTGTTTGGGCGCTTTGGAGCAAGGTTTGCCGAGGACGGGCTTTTGCACTGTTTGTCGGGGAAATGGGTTCTGTTTGCAAGGAGGTCCGTACGGACATACTTAGCATGCAAAGAGGTCCGTACGGACCAACCTTGCTGGGAAGGACATAAATGCTTTCCAAATGTCTCGGTTCTCATTTCCCCATTTGCAGCCATTTGCGAGCTTTCTTCCCCATTTTCTCTAGGAACCTCCATTTTTGTCATGGATTATTCGTACGTCCCTAGAATTTTGCCGAGGCTTTCGCAGAGAGGCAAGCACACTTCCTCCGAGCAGTTGAAAACGTGGATGCGGCGCTCGTATGAGGCATCGTAGACGGGCTTTCGAGGTAAGGTTTCGTCTTTGCTCTGGGCTTGGTCTTTTAAGGAGTTGGTTCCTCGATTGGGATTTGTTGCGTTCCGCGAAGTTGTTCTCGGGATGTTAGGAGGCACGTGTGCATCGTTTCTCCTACAATGAAATGGTGCCCACTTTTGAGGATTTTCGGGCTTTGATTGGAGGACCGGAGGTGGAGGCCATCTCGCTTCCTTTGGTTGGTGGCGTTGTTGTGAGCGTGAAGCTTGCACTTTCTTCGTGCTTCGTTGGAAGAAGTGCAGGCATGATCCTTGATTCGGGTCATATCGACATTTCCGAGCCGCCTGAGCGGTTCATGGTTGATGATGAGAGTGACGTCTCTTGGGATGTATTTGCCTTGTGCGTGATGGCGACGCTTTGCTGGGCCTCCCTTGGGCATTTGTGATGGTGCTTTGCTGAATGTGGTAGGGCACTGCAGAGCTGGAGAGGATATTGTCCCGTTGGTGCCGGGGGAGACTCTTCATGGTATCGACCGTCCGGCGACCGGGGATCATTTTATGAGAGGGGGAAGCCCCGCTATGCTTCACCTTGTGGTCGCGAGAGACTTCAGGCCATGCCCGAGGCTCCGACGTCGTTTAGCCCGTGGTCATTTGCTCGCCGACCTCTTGTGTTGGATATGGATCACCCGCTCTCCTGGGAGAGATGGATGGCACACTTGGCACGCATCGTACTCACGCTGGTGGGTTCCGCACCGGGAGGATCGAGAGACCAGGAGGATCTTCGCAGAAGGGTCCTACGTTGTCGAGTTCCAGGTTTGTCTTGGTCCTCCTTCTATATTCCGTCGCTTGTTTCCCGGCAAGCTTGGGATGAAGCAGGAGCCTTTGTTTGGCCGGGATGACCTTGCTACTGCGGAGGTAGTTCCTCTTTGTATGGCAGCCTTCAGGTGCCTTCTTGTATTTTCGAGTGGTATGGAAGTATTCCGCTTTCCCTCCTGCGTGGTACTCCTTAGACGTCTGGGAGCGTTGTATTGACGACTCGCATCTCGGCCCGGTATGAGCAGCGTGTCAAGGGCCCCAAGTGGTCTTGGAGAGCAGCGTGTAGCGATTCTCGGGACCCGGCTGCCGTAGTGCAGCTATTGCCTTGTGAGTTCCGAAGCTCCGGTCTCGACCCTTTCGATGTGACGGGAGACACTTTGTTTGACTACGAGACTAGAGTTGACCGACCGACAGGGAGAGGTCCTCTTTACGTACTCGCATGCAGGAGTGAGATCCGAGCCGAAGCACGGCGAATGAAGCCCCGAGAGCTACCGGGATTATTTCGACTCTACTGGGAGGACCCCGCATCTCTGACCGAGAGACGCAGAGTTGGTTCACGTGGAAGCGAAAGAAGACTCGCCGGGACGAGGGAAGAAAGGAAAGAATGGCGAGGGGACAAGCGCAGATGGCGCGGAATGACCTCCTAGGTATCCATTCATTGCATTGCAAACACATTATTAGTTAAATGTATTAAGTCGTCTTTTAGCATGTTGTGAACTTGAGAGTAGACCGTGCTTGAACTCATCAAGAAATGTTGTAACCGTTAGTGATTTGTGATTTACTTTTAAAGCTTTGTCGAGACGCAAGATCTCTTGTTTGCCTTTGCTTCGTTGTGCACTTTGTCGGCGTCCATCTGACTTTTCTATTGCGTTGTGATCCGTGGACCGGGCGCCTCCCCGACGGCAATCCCCTTTGCCGAGGCTTTCAGTGCTTGGCCGAGAGGTTGAATGCCTTCCCCGACAAGTCGCTTTTGACGGTCTTTTTCGTAGCTTCCTTGCCGCTTGTTGGCGTCGGGCTCTGACCTCACTCGCAGCCTTCTAGCTCGAGCTTCTTTTTTTTTTTTTTGTGAGCCCTTGCTCGAGCTCTCTATTATTTTTTTTTTTTTTGTGAGCCCTCGCTCGAGCTCTTTTTTTTTTTTTTTTTGAAGCGCGTGAGGGCGAAGACAAGCCCCCGGCTTGAAGCGCATACGAGCCGGGCCGCTTGATGCCGAGCGACCCTGACGTCCTTTGATGTCGCCGCCGTCGTTTCTGACTTGGTCGAGGTGACAGTTGGGGCGTGTTCTTGAAAAGTGCGTAGCTTGATGGAGGTCTTGATTGACATTCAAACTTTTGACTTTTTTGTGTATTTTTAGACCGGACCAATTAAGGTTGCTCTACGTTCCCTGACTAGAGGGCTCAGTCTCGCGTAGTTCGACACTACATGGAGTGCCAAGAGATGCACAAATGTTCTTCTTTAGGCGAAGTATCTCGCGAAGTTTGCTTCCGTTGACTGGATTCATGAAGTGGATTGCCGTCTAGGTCTGTGCCTTCATGGCGCTCCGAGAAGATCTTTGAACCACGAAAGGGCCGATCCACGCTGGTTCCCATTTTCCCCGCTGGGTTGGTTCGAGTGGGAGGCTTTTCTTTTGAGTACAAGGTCACCTTCCCCGATGTCTCTGGATTTGACTTTCTTGTCGAAAGCTCTAGCCATCCCGCTTTGATAGGCTCCTGACGTGTTCCATGGCCTTTAGTCGTCGCTCGTCTAGCGTGAGCCAATTCGTCATGTCGGCTTCGAGCCATTCGACTTCGTTGATGTCATTTTCCAGCAAAGACGGAGTGAGGGAATTTCCAGCTCGATGGGAAGGATCGCTTCCATCCCGCAGTCGTGGCAAATGGGGTTTCTCCCGTGGTCAGTTCGACCGATGTGCGGTAGCCCCAAAGTGCAAGGTGCAGCTTCTCGGGCCAATCTCGTCCTCGGGTGGTCATTTTTCGGATGATTTGTTCGAGGGTTTTGTTTGCCGCTTCCACTCGCGCCGTTTGTTTGTGGCCGGTAGTGGAGAAGATTTGTGACGTGTGATCTTGAATTCAGCCAGCTAGCCTCGTCGAATTCTCCTTCGAAGTGTGAGCCGTTGTCCGATATGACCATTTGGGATGCCGTATCGGCATATGATGTTTTCCTTGAGGAAATGCGCGACCTTCTTGGAGGTGAGTACCTCGTAGACTTGGCTTCGACCCATTTGGTGAAGTAGTCGATGGCTACTAAGATGAACTCGTGACCGTTGCCGCCCGGCGGAGCGATTTTCCCGATGACGTCAATTCCCCAAGTGGCAAAGGGCCAAGGTGTAGTCACGCAAGAGAGATCGTGCGGTAGATGATCGAGGTTGAGAACCGCTGGCACTTGTCGCAGCCTTTCGGACAAAGTGGATGCACCGCCTCCACGGAGATCCAAGAGTAGCCCATCCCGAGAATGATTTGCATCGTGGCTCGCGTTCATGCTGGGACCGCAAGCCCCATCAAGTGGACTTCATTCATGAACTTGTTTCGCTTCTTCTTGGCCGATGCAAACAGGAGTGGCCCACGGTAGCGTTTCTTGTATAGCATGTCCCCGAGGATGACGAAGTGAGAGGCAAGGCGTTTTAGTGGCCACGATGCTCTTGGTTTTGACCCTTCGTGTGTGGGTCTTCCTTGTTCATGAAGGTGGTTTCCGTTCGAGGTATTGGAAGATCTCGGTTATACCATGGCTCATTGACGGGCTTAGGTTCTCGGTTCGATCTCACAACAAGAGGCGTGAATTTCCTTTCGTCCGACTTTGAAGGGTTTGATTGCTTTTCCTTCGTGGATTTCCACAAGGGAGGCCAAGGTGGCTAAGGCATCTCGCAAACCTCGTTTCGGTCTCTTGGCAAGTAATGGAAGGTGACCTCTTCGAATCAAGTGTGATGAGGTCCTCCATGCAGCATGGTATTTTTGCAAGCCCTGCTCTATGGTTTTCCACTCTGTTGGAGACTTGGTTGATGATCAAGGCCGAGTCCCCATAAACTTCGAAGCTTCGGACATTCCTCTCGAGCGCGGCTTGTAGTCCAAAGAATCACAGCTTCATATTCGACGGCATTGCTGGTTACCTCGAAATTGAGCTTTATGCAATTGGGGTGTGCTCGTCCTGGGATCCACCAAGAGCATACCGACGCCGTTTCCTTTTTGTTAGCCGTCCGTCAAAGAACAGCTGCCATCGATTTTCGCCTTCGATTGCGAAGATTCCTTCGTCCGGAAATTGTGGTTCGGGCCTCGAGCCTCGCTCGGCTGGGAAATCACCCGCTTGTTCACCCATGGCCCGTCCCTTGATTGACTTTTGGTTTACGTACTTGATGTCAAATTCCGCTAGGAAGAAAGACCATTTGGCGAGCCTCATTGACAGAGATGGTTTGTCGAAGAGGTACTGACCGGGTCCATTTTGGAAACCAAGGTGTACCGTGTGCGACCGCATGTAGTGCCGTAGTTTCCCGACAACCCATACCAAAGCCGCGCAGTTTTCTCGAGGGCCGAGTAATTGAGTTCGCCGCCTTGAAACTTTCGACCGACGAAGTAGATGGCGTTCGACCCGTGACTCCTTCTTTTCTTGACAGAGCATGGCTCCAACCTGCGTGTCTGGCCACGCTAGGTATAGCAACAATGGCTTTTCCTCGCGGGAGGACAGAGAATCTGAGGACTCACAAGGTATGCTTTTATTTTTTCAAAGGCATCTTGGCATTCCGAGTTCCATTCGATGTCGGCGTTCTTCTTCATCGCTTGAAGATTGGCTCGCACATGAGGTCAATTGGTTGACGAAGCGGCCGATATACCGTAGGCGGCCCATGAAGCTTTTCACCTCTCGTCCGAGTTTGCGGTGGTCTCATTTCGATGATAGCCTTGATCTGAGGATCAACCTCGATGCCTCTCTCGGTGACTACGTATCCCAAAACCTTGCCTCGCTAACCCCAAATGTGCATTTGGCGTGTTAAGCCTCACGAGTGTTTTCTGAGGCGATCAAGAATTTTCTCAGTCTCGCGAGGTGTTGTCCGTCTCGATCCCTTTGAGCGGAACGATCATGTCATCGACGTACACTTCGATCTCTTTCGTGGATCATATCGTGGAAGAGGGCGGTTGCACGCCCTTCGTAGGTAGCCCGCCGTTTCTTTAGTCCGAACGGCATTACCGTAGCGCAGGTTCCCAGGGGTTGTGAAAGCCGTCTTTCTTGATCTTCTTCGGCCATCTTGATTTGATTGTAACCGGCAAACCCGTCCACGAAGGACTTGACTTCGAAATTGGTCAGAGTGTCCACCAACATGTCGATGTTGGGTAGTGGAAAATCGTCCCTTGGGCTTGCTTTGTTGAGATCTCTAAGTCCACGCAATGCCGTACTTTTCCATCGGCCTTGGTGACCGTGACGATATTGGGAGAGCCATGTGGGGTATTCAATCACCCCGATGAAGCCGACGCGGAGCATTTTTTCGATCTCCTCGACTTGTAAAGACCATTCGGCTTGATTCGGCGTAGCTTTTGCTTGACGGGCTTAGCCTCTGGATTCAAGGGGATCCGTGCTCTACAATGTTAGGATCTAATCCGGCATGTCTCGGTAAGACCAAGCGAACACATCCACGAACTCTTTCGAGCAAAGGTGCCAATGCGTCTTGCTTCGTGCCTGAAGAAACTTCCGATTTGCCTCTTTTCGCTCTTCGCCAGCTTCCCAAATTCACTTTGGTTAAAACCTCCTGGCCTTGGGCCCGGTTTTTCTCTCGTTTGACAACATGCTTAAAGATGTGCTTAATGTATTGTTCATTTAATGTGTCTCGCTTCTTTATCAAGTGAATCGTTATTAACCTGCTTTGTGTGTTAGTTAATTTATCGCTTGTTAAAGATGCAAATGAGAGGATACTCTAAAGATCGAAGCATTCATTAAGAGCATACGGGAATACATTATTGGCAATGAGTTCGTAATCTTCCGGCGCGAGGCCATCGATGACTCGATAGACTCAAATTCAAAGATAATGGACTCGTGGATGAGTTTTGACACTAGACTCTAGGACTCGAGGGGTCGACCAAGTTGTTCGATCATGTCCTTTTGTCGGGCAAAGAGGTCCGAGAATGTGGCCCAGCTTATTGAGTGGCAATGAGCTTGATAGGAGATGGGGCTTGAAAGGCTTTATGTCACCGTTCCCGATCATTGCTATCACAGAGTTATCGTAAACAAAATCGATTAGATCCGGCATCTCGATTTCTTCTTTGAAGAGCAGTGGAGCAGCTGGTTCGTCCCAAGCATCGTCTCGGAGTCTCTTGCTTTTGTCTTGGGCATTACTAGCTCGAATGCGCACTCGTCCCGTTTGTTGAAGGCAGGAGTGCCGACAGAGAGTTTTTCGAGTTCTTCCGCCAAAGAGGGGGTTTTCCCGAACCAAAATTCCGTGAATAGTGGTGGTTGTGGATCCCTACAGGGGCGGTGTGTCGAGGAATGCTCTTCGGACAGATTTGGCTTCGAGGCCTCGAATCTTGCCAGTTCTCGCCGGAGCTTGTCCATGGTTGTCGGCCGCCTTTGTTTGGCACCGATCGCCTGTTCCTTTTCTCGGATCTTCTTCCAAGTTGCCGGCCTTCTTTGTGAAGTACTTGGTCATGTCGAAGCCGTAAGGACGAAGATCTGAGATGGCGTGCAAGCCTCTTTTGTTATCTCGTGGAGCGTTTTCGTGCAGCTCGCTTTGTCCTCCGCAATGTGTTCGGGAGTAGGAGAGTATCCTGTGCCGTGCAAGGTATTCTCGTTCTTTTGATATTGATGATCTCGTTGAGTGCCCCGATGGCGTTTCCCAAACCGAGCCCCGGATGTAGTTCATGTGCTTCATCATTTTCATCGGGGAGGAATCTTGTCCCAAATCAAAGGCAAATCTATGTGGCACACCTGGGCCTTTGGGCTCGATGGTGAACCCCGTGAGCATCATGCCGTCATCATCGTGTTTGATCTCTAAAACCGACGCCGTTGGTGTCGGTCCTTTCAGTGACTATGCCGTCGCCGTAGATGATGGTCGATCTGTTCCTTGGATGAACTTTACGCATTGATGGAGAGTAGATGCCACCCCATTGATCCGATGTAGCCAAGGGCGTCCCAAAATGGCGTTGAAGGTGATCGGGATGTCGATGACTTGGAAGTCCGTCGGGACCATTTGTTTTCCGAACCACAAGTTCAAGGTGGCTATTCCCAAGACTCGGGCGGGATGTTGAGTCGTATGCCTTGATTGCTCGAGTCGAGGCTTTAGATCGCTGCTTTGATCCCTAGCAAATCCATCATTTTGGCCGGAAGGACGTTCATGGATGATCCCCATCTACCAACACTCGTGGGAGACGACGTCGTCCCTTGAACCTATGTAGAGAGGCTCGTTATGGTCACCCCAAATTTTGGAAGGTCGAGTTCTCAAGGTGATGATATTGTCGTAATTGACGTTGCCAATCATCCGAACCGCTTCATCGTGTCACCGTGATGGGAACCATGGTCCGGGCCGTGCTTTCTTCCAACTTGAGCTTGTGCGGGTAAGATGAAGTGAGTAAGGACCAGAGCGAGATGTTAGCCTGAGTGCGCTGAAGCCGTGTCAAGACAGTGGTCTTCAAATTTTCGGGTCCAAGGTTTCACTTCTTTGGCGTAGGGTCCCTTTTCGCCTCGTGGCTCGTGTATGGCCGGCCTTTGTCCGTCCGTGGAGGATTCACCGGGATTTGACCTAACGTGTCGAACATTCACCTCTGGACTTATGGTTTTGCTTGTCTCTCCTATTTCGTAGCTGGGAGTGAGCCTCGATTGGGCGTAAGGCCGACCGCGCATTTCACCCGTTGCTCACCGTCATAGCCTTTTTACCGAAGCATCAATAGTGGCTTTGAGATCTTCCCAAGACAGGGTTGGATTATCCGGACCTTCGGCCTTCGGTGGCGGTGCGAAGCTCGTCCCACTCGATCATGGAGCGTACATTGCTACGGCCTTGTGCGAGCTAGGTCTTTGGAGTAGATGACGTAGTAGTCAAACTTTCCCGAGGGTTCTCCAAGGGTTCCGACCGTGGGATCACCAGATTCATACCTCTTTTCGCTTTTGTTGAGAAGATAGCTTCTTCTTTCGTCGAGGACGGCCCTCGTTCATTGCCTCCCGGAATTCCATTTCCGCACAAGCACCGCAATCGCAGCACGTCCCACCGATGTGTTCGTTGTTCGGCGGTGGTACCTGGGACCTCGTGAGGCCGGATGGGCAAGCTTTCCTCCGGAAGGTCTCAAGTGGCCTTACGTCATAACCGCATGGCTCGTACGAGGGTAACAGGTTGACTTCGGGAGACAATGAGAGATGTTAGAGGTCAGAGGAGCAAGCCATGGCTTGGGAAGCCCCTGTAGTTGGGTGGCTAAGGTTCCGAAGTGGTGCATGGCACCTTCGATCCGTGCTTGTTGCTCACCTTGACGTTTCTCAATAGCCATGAGGACCTCGCCAAACTTCTTCCAATGTTGGGAAATTTCTTGGGGGTAAGGTCCCGTTCTCATCGTTGTTATCCACCGACTTGGCCATGGGGAATTGACTTGACCGTCCCGGTGACAGAGCCGGGAAGGAGGTAGGACCTTGCTGTTTTGACACTAGGAGACGGGTTCCCGGGTACTCTCGACCACTCTCTGTTAGCCGGAGGGGGTGATGGGCAAGGTTTAGACACGTGAATGGCCTAACGGGATAAAAGGGGAAAGCTCACGTGGCATGCGGTTTCCGTTTCTTTTATTTTTTCGATTTTTTTTTTGTTGTTTTAATTTACTTAAAACATGTTTTCTCGTAATCCTAGGTAGGTTGGAAAAGATTGCTCTTCTTTTTCGCAACTATGCTAGATCCCGGGTCGCTGGAGACCATCCGTGCGGCTATAAGCCCCTCGTTTTGCACCCGTATTTCGACATCCCAGCGGATGCACTCTGTGCGAGGGTCCTATAGTGCAAGCGGTTTCCACCGGCCTAAAAGAAAATCGAACCTAAGGACCGAGCCTGTCATGTTCGTTTTGATGCGTTAGCCATGTGAATAGTGAACCGAGCCGCCACTAAGTCAAGATCGTGTCAAGAGTTCGGCATGACCTTCTCTTTGCTTGCTTCGCGCAAGGGATCCGTGACGTTAGGCGTTGGCCGGGTCATATTGTCATGGCCGACGTATCAAAGGCGTGATGACATGGTGTCATGCGAGCATGGATGTATATCCGGATCGGAACATCGTTCGGGTGTAGCTTCGAAATCAAGATCGTGTCAAGATTTTAGCATGACCTTTTCATCACTTCGCTTGCGCAAGGGATCTTGAGTTCCGAGCCTCGACTCGTAAAATGGCCGGCATGGTATATGTATCCAGCCGTATGACACGGACCGGGTAAAAACCAACCGAGTCCGGACAGAGTGTGACTCAAGACTCAAACGTGGTGGTTGACGCTTGGCTAGGATGGGATGTTTGGGAATGATCCCGCGCGCATCCAAGAGGCCTAGGAAGACCTAACGGATCGCAACCGAGACCACTCCGGGTTAAGGGTTGTAGTGTGCGGTGTATCCGAGGCAAGAAGGTGCGAGTAGCGTGCGGTGTAACCGAGGCAAAGAAGTGTGAGTAGAGTGCGGTGTAACCGAGGCAGCAGTGCGCGTAGTGTGCGGTCTCTAAAATTCTTTTTCTGAGTAAAACAGAAGTTTTTTTTTTTTTTGAAGAATTTTAAATGTATGCACAGATGTATATTGATGCATTTTTTTTGTATTTTTATTTTTTTTGTAAAATAAAAACGAAGCACGTGCACACACACATAACAGTTAAAGGAAGGGGTAAAATGAAAGTTTAACCCTCATCATCGTTTTAAAAATCTTTTGTTTTGTTTAAAAGTTTTTAAAACAAAATCTCCCCAGCAGAGTCGCCAACTGAAATTACTCGGATCCGAGAGGCTCGCGCCCCGGCATCTGGCATCTTTCGCGTTGGAGCGATGTGTCTCGCCGCTTTTTGTTTTTTGTAGAGTCGCCACGCCGTTTTTATTAAGCCCAAAACATTGAAAAAGGGCATCAGTTTAAAGATAATTTTAAACTGTTTTTTTGTGTGATGAGATTTTGAGTTCGGAGGTCAGATGACTCCCCGGAAGAGAATATTAGAATATTAGAGCTTCACCCGAGTAGCCTCGTAAAACGAGTCTTTCGGATACCCCTAATATCCTTTAAATGTTGTGTGTGTGTGTGTGTGCTTTTAAAAATGCATGCTGTATCGGATGTCTACATTGTATGCTATGTATGAAAATGTATTGAAATAGTAATGGAAGGAAGCCTTACCAATGTTGGTTCGCGTCTGTCTTCCGCTGGGGAATGGTGTTTGAGGTCTGAGTAGCGTTCCGGCACGGATCGGGATTGCTTCGGAGATGCCGTTGTCCGCGGACGTAGTTTCGGCGTGAGTTGAGGTTGCAGGCTGCGTCGCGCAGGTTCGGCGTGCGTGGGGATCGTCTGGGATCACTCGGGCGCAGGTTCTGGCGTGCGTTGTGGTGGCAGGAGTCACTCGGGCGCAGTTTCTGGCGTGGTTTGGGATCGTCGGTTTGACTCGGAAAGAGCCGGACACCGTGGAAAGACTGTGCAAGGCCTCTGAGTACCACGAGGGGCCTCAGAGTACCTCGAGAGTGCCTCGGGCAGCGCGGGAGCGTCTCGGGAGCGCTCGGAGGCTTCTGAGCACCACAAGGGAGCTCTAAGGCCTCGGAAGGATCCGAAAGGGGCCTGGAGTGCCTCGAGAGGACTTAGAGGGGAGCCGAAGGCTAAGGGAGGAAGAGAGAAGAGGGAGGTGTGTGAAAATGAGGAGGGGGAGCCCTCTATTTATAGTAAAAATTTCGGAGCAAAGAGGTCCGTACGGACCTCCTCGTTATCCGTAATTTTGGATTTCCTCGATTTGAGGGAATCTGCAATGATGGTGAATATTCTGGAATGATGATGTCCCCCATGCAAGAAGGTCCGTACGGACCAACTCAGCATGCAAAGAGGTCCGTACGGACCAACCATGCATTTGGGTAATCATTTCTTCCGGGATTTGAGGGAATATTGTGGACTTTAAGGGGATTCAATAATTATGACAGCAAAGAGGTCCGTACGGATCAATATTGCTTTCCCAATTTCCTGAAAATTTCCAAAAGGTCCTTTTGTCCCTTTTTATCCCAGGAAGGCTCCTCCCTTGGTTTGGTTGGGGGTTTGAGAGGGTTTTGAGTGCCAGAGGTCTCCGAGACTGCGTTGATGAGTCTGCGGTGTTTCCCGTGTGTTTGAAAGGGGGTGATCCAGATTGGGGTACTTACACCGAGGGCCTGAGTTGGAGTAACATCCAACTTTGACCTTAACGGTGCTTGTTTGTGTTGTGATCTAGGTACCATCCATCCACTAAATATCCTAGCCAGATATCCTTGAACCGCTCCTGACCCTGAAAAGCTTGGCGTCATCAGACTCTAATCGTTTGTTTACTTTAAAAGTTCAAATCTATCTGGTTAGAGTTTATCTCTAATTTTTCTTATTACATTAAGTAGTTTCGGTATTGTGTTTTTGAATTATATCGTATAGTTTTAGACGTGTCAATGTCTTTCAACTTCTATCCTGCTCATATATGAAAACTAGTACACGCTCGTGTCCAAGGCCACGTGAGATTTTTTTTTTTTTTTTATATCAAAAAAAAAAGGGGCAAGTATGTCGTACGACATACTAAGTTGTGAGGGCAAAATGGGAAAGGGACAAAACAGCGAGGGCAAAATGGGGATTTTCGCATGTGGCATTGTTCAAACAACTGTTCACTCCCAACTCTCATTTATACTATAGATATGAACCTTAGCACATGGAGAGTTCGAATTTTGGCAGGAGCAGTTGAAGCAATTAATTAATTGGTAATGTAAGAGTGATGTAAGCGTCATGTAGGAGGGTTCCCTTGCGACCAGGAGTATAAGGGATGCTGCCACCTTGACTACCTCGGGCATATCCCGCGATTTACCTCCGCCAATAGTCACTGGAGGGCCGGTGACTGGTGATCCAGGACTTAATCCGATAAAGCTGAGAACTGGATATAAAAAAAATAAAAAAATATGAAACTCTTTGAATAGGTTAAATAATCTTTAAAATAATAATTATTAATTGATCAATAAATTAATAATTATATATTAATACTCCCTCCGTTTCGCTCAAAAGGGCACAAATTTTCTTTTTGAATGTCCCATTTAAAAGGGCACAACCCAAAAATGAAAAGTTTTTTATTACTTCTTTATTTGTGGGATTCACTTGTCATACTCTCAAAATAAAGTATTCAATAACTATTTTCTATCCCGGACTAATTCTGGACCACCAGGAGGAAACCTGGGTATAAAAAAAAAAAAACAAAACTACTTTCTCTCACTTTTTCTTTCCTACATCACCTTTCACTCATAATATTTATTTTACTGTACATTTTTTCGCTTTCCTGTAGTACTCTTCATAATTCTCGTGTGCAAGAACGCAAAAATGTCTTTTCCAGAGTGACGGAGGGAGTGAATTTTACCGGTTCGAACTTACTATTTATAAAGTTTTTACCGTAGTCCAAATCCCTAATTAAATTCTCATCTTCCCCAATTTCGTCTTCCCGCACTGCAGCGCACTGTTCTCCTCTCCTTCTGATTCTCAATTGCTGTCTCTCTTCATCGATCGCTACACTCAACAGGTAAAATCTTTTCAATACTTTACAAGTCCTACACAGAATCTTTCATCATATTTTCTACATCAATACGCTTTGCTTTGATTCTAAGCTAGAGCTTTAAATCGAATTTCCCTACTAATTAATCACCTTCTTATGTAATTCTAGTTAATTTATTGATTTTTTTCGATATATAATTGTTTGATTGAATACGAAATTACTGATTGGACTGTGACAACCCAATTTGTTATCATTGATGGGTACTAATGGAAACTAATTTTGGTGCTCTAGCTAGTTATTAGAGCTCTCTTGGCTTCTTAGGTTTGCCCAAAAATTTAATCTTTTTGAGTAATGATTTTGTACATGGGTACTGACTGAGACTAACATTGCTGCCCTTGCTAGTTATTTGAGCCCTCTTGGCTTCTTAAGTTTTCCCAAATAGTTGATCGTCCCCGAGAACTATATCGGTAAGTAGGATTTGAAACCGAAACAATAAAGTTTCTCTTTAGGGGTGCGTCAAGCATATCATTGGTCAAACAAATGTGATGTTGGAAGTCAAATTTGAGACTTGGTTTTACTTTACATGGGTATACCCTTTTACTTCTTGAGTTCCAAATTCATTCAATTGGAAGTATGCCAAATTATTTTACTTTATTCCAACTTATGCAATTTCTACTAAATAATGTTGAAACTTTCTGTCATTTTGCTTACTGTGTGCTTACTTAACACACATTTTGCTGGTGCTTGTGAACTGTGAAGACATTTCTTTCCAGCAATCACAGTGATTTACGAGCAAAAAATGACTGAAGGACGAGTGCACCCAGACTGCAGAAATGCATCCAACCCTTATCATGAATGTAGCGAGTATTGCTTCAAAATTATTGCCGATGCCAAGAAGCAGATGAATAAAGATGATCCAGGTTAGTACCAGGTGCTGCAAGTTCTTGTTTGATTTCTTGTTCACTTTTTCTTTTCCTGCCACGGTGCTTTTCCGGCCTACTTTGGTGTGTCAAGCTAGTTTTTGCCACTCAAGTTATGAAATAGATATAATATAAATGCTTGTCCGACAACATTGTGTTAGTTTGTTTAAGTTGGTGAATCTGATGATGGATTTAAACTATTACCACATCATTTTCTTTACCTCTGTTGAGGAAACACGATCAGCTCACCGTTGTCATCTTTTTATTCTTTTTTGCTTCTATAGGGATCACTTTTGGGCTTAAATTGAGTTATCTACCTAGATTTGTAAATTATAAGGCTGAAAGTTACTTGAATCCTACATAAAGACAGAAATAAAATCATGTAGGGATATAATTATTGCATTCTTACTTTTGCGTGGCTGACTTGGTGACCAAAACTCATGCACCTTGAGTAGTTTGTTTCCAGGGACGCCTTGTTCTCTAAGGTGCTGTCTAGTGATAAATAAGTGCTGATGGAGGACGGCTGTATTTTGTACTCTTTTTGTTTAATTGCATAACTTATCTCCATACATCAGCAGGATCAATGCGAGCTAATGATGGTAATCAACCCATTGGACTTACTGCTTCTAACCATGATGAAGTGCCGGATGACGATACAAATGTTCCACCTCATGATGCAAATACTGAGAGTGACAATGCTGCTGAAGACAAAGTGGAAGTAGACTTTTCCAAACTAACAGGGAAGCAGAAGAAGTTATTTGAGCTAAGATTAAAGATGGTAGGTACATATCAACTTAATATAGATGCTTTCCAATGCAACATTGTTGGTATGCAGCTTAATTATTTGGCATTTGCTGCTGCATTATGTTAGGCTATTATTTTCTCTTGACATTCACTTATCATTTGGTGGTCTTTGGTTCAGAATGAGGCAAGAAAAGCCAACCAAACTGCTATGGTGGCTGAAAAGAAAAGAATGGAGGCTCCACAAGAGTCGAGGGGCATCTCAAAACAAAAATGGATTGAGGAGAGGAAGAAAAAAATTGGCAAACTACTAGATGCTAATGGCTTAGATATGAGCAAAGCATATATGCTAGATACACAACAAATGGCGGAGACCAAGTATAAGAAATGGGAAAAGGATCCTGCTCCCGCTGGTTGGGATGGTATGTCTATCACAGTTATCTACTAGTCCCTTGGTCTCATTTACATTGTCTATCAAACAAAAGCTCACAGTTCTAGGCTATGATAAACTATACTCCCTCCGTCCCGAAATGATCTTCGCACTTTTTTTGTTGTTCGCGAAGGTACATTGAGCAATAATTTTAGGTTGATTTAATTATCCTAATGAAAATTTAAAACTTGTTATGATACACCATTATAAATATTATCAATAACAAATTTTAGATGATCATTTGTATAATTAACTCAACCTAATATTTTGCTCAAAGTATTTTCGTGTTAACGACAAAAATAGTGGGAATATCATTTCGGGACGGAGGGAGTATTTTTTTCTTGGATTCTTATGTGGCCAAAAATTCCTAGACTTTTAAAAAAGGAAAGCTGGCAAAAAAAAAATATACAAGTAACTTTTTGCATTTTTTTTTTAAATAAATGTTTACGAGTCGTACTTATCAAAAAAAAATGTTTATGATTCATAATGTACATGTTAATGTGCATTATGCTGTTAGGGTACACGTGCCATTTGTGTAATAGTCGAGGCAGTTTCACAGGGACAAATGAACTTGTATCTTCGATACTCTTATTTACTTTGAGAGGGAGTGAACATTCATGAAAGTTATGTACATTATCCTAATGGTTTGGTGGAAATGAGCAAAGCATATATGTTAGATACAGTACAAACAATAGCCTCTGTATCATTCATCTACTATCACTATGTGCACCTTTGTACAAATTCATGCTTTATCATGATTACTAGGTGCAAGATCCCATACATCCTTAATGCAGTTAAACTTTATTGATGAGTGTAAATAAATTTACGTTTCAATACTCTCTTTTGTCTGTGAAGATCTTGGTCTTGTTTGCCTTCTGTGGTTTTCACTCTCTCTTTGGGCCAAAATCTCTACTAAGACTACAAAGAAGCCACTAACCACAAAATGAACTGTGAATCTAGACAGAGCCCTTCTTTCTTACTAGTGCAAATGAGGTAAGGTCCTTTTCAGTTTTGTACTTATTTCGTTAAATCAACATTATGGAATCATTTGCTTGTAGGTAAATGGCAACGGGTTCTTCATTTCCCAAACCCGCCCTATAGTGATCTATCACAACCCGAACCCGCCCCGCCCCGTGTTATGCGCTACCCGAGCCCGCCCCGATAGTTATTTAAGTATTTTCCTATAAAAACACCCATAATCCAAGCACATCTCTAGTAATTTCCTATATATTCGGGGCATTTAAGTAATTTCCTATAAGGCCTATATGGGCATTTAAGTAATTTCCTATATATTCGGGGCGGGACCGGGGTAAAACCGAACCCTCCAAAAACCCGGCGGGTTTTCAAATTTGCATCCCAAACCCGGCCTATTAGGGGCGGGTCTTTTCGGGTTCGGGGTGGGTTCGGGTTTTTTGCCATCCCTATAGGTATACCAGTGTAACATGTTGCTGCTCGAAGCACCCATTACTTGTTATTTCTAGATAGATAAGAACCATAAAGTATCCGTCTGTTATCTAGTTATTTTAACGATGCACTAAAGTTCTCTTCTTACAGTTAGATTGCTGCTTATCATCAGGGATGGACCCATGGTCGGTTCCTTTCTTGAAGGCTGATTATCGATACAAAGCATATACTCCCTCCGTCCCACTTCACTTGATATCAAATTTTTGGTCACAAGAATTAAGGAAAGGTAGGAGAGAGAATTAGTGGTAGAAGATATTGTGAGTATGAAAAGTGAAGTAGTAGAGAGAATGAGTGGGTTGAATAGTAAGTTGATTGGTGTTGTGAGTGTAAAAGTTTGCCATTTTGGGCAGTATCAAGTGAAGTGGGACGGCCAAAAAATGGAAATTGGTATCAATTGAAGTGGGACGGAGGGAGTATTACTTAAGTCTGCCAATTACAATTTAGTTAACTAATAACTGAAAGAAAATCAGTCTGTCTGACAAACTTTGGGGATTTGCTTGGGTTGGTGGGGGGATCGGGAAGACCACATTACCTCTACGGACATACCTGCTGTCCTGTGGTTTACCCTTGATGGGGTAGTCACAGTGTTGAAATTAACATCTGAAGCAGGCATCTTCTATATTTCTTTTTCTTTTTCATCCTACCTGGTTCTGTATGTTAATGATGCATTATTATTATTTATGACACATTTACTTTACTGAGAAAGTCCCCGAGTGGGAAACTGGGCTGATCAAAAAACTGATATTGATGTGTTGTTTGAACAGTATTCAATCAGAAAACACTATACGAAGCATACAAGAAGCGTACAAAGAACATCAATGTTGACCTTGAAGAATACAATAAACTGAAGGAGGCTGATCCAGAATTCTACCGTGAAGCTTCAAGTCTTCAGTATGGAAAAGTAAGTTATCTTAATGAAGTTTCTAGCTCAACTTAGTAGGGCTATAAATCATGAAAAAGTAAGTTATCTTAATGAAGTTTACCAAATTAGTACTCCCTCCGTCCCTAAATGAATTTACGAATTTCATTTTATGGGACACTCTGAAAATGTATGCTTTATATACATTTTAATGGCAAAGATGTATAAATAATCTTATTATCCACTTTCTAAACATTTAGTTTTATGTTAATAAAATGAGAAGCGAAAAAAAATAGGTAAAAAATGTTTTGGTCAAATTTATGCAATTCAACTTCAAGGAATGAGATTGGGCACAATGGAATATAATACTTCAAGATTCAAGAAACAATGGACAAGATATTTAACGAGGAAAGCCCTGTAACAACTTGTTCGCCGGCACAAAACCTCGGAACGATGGAATTTTATTACTATGATGATCGAAGTGTGAGTCTGAGTACAGAGTATTACGAAAATGTGAGTCTGTGTTTACATGTCTTTCACCTTTGATTAAATACTAAGAAATAGTAACGAAAATAACAATTTAATGCTACCCCCTAAGATTGCGCCTACAATTGCGGCTAGGAGGTTAATGTTGATCGTGATAGTCGTTGAGAGTTATTGCACGTGCGTTGTAGATAGGTCTTGCGGTCTTTGACTTGGTTTTGGAGTTTCTTACGTTTCTCATAATGGTTCCTGAAAAATAGGTTCGAAGTAATGGAGTCCCTTACGTCTTGATAACGGTTCCTAAAAAATGGGGTTTACTCAACGACCCTGCAAGTTGTGAACAATCAAGATGTGGACTCAAGATGTTAACATCTTGAGTCAGGTTGTTAACTCAGGTTATAATGCCAGGATGCTGATTTTTCTACTCCAAACAATTGCCCCCGAATTTTTGAAGTTTAAAGAGAATTTAACTTTGAAAATTCAATTTTAACTGCTGTCACCCACTAACAATTAAGCTGAGCAGAGGATGAGACGACATCTGTTGGTTTGGGAGGCTCTAGGCATCAGAGTCATAATGGGATTCCTGAATCATCAAAAAACTCCTTGTATTAAATCAAGAACTTGAATCTGGCTGCTATTTACCACAAAAGAAGAGAGAGGAGGTTTGCGAGTACAGTGAGTTTGTATTTCTACATGCAGGAGTCAGTGCAAAAAAAAACAATTTTTTTTTATGCTTTAATCAAGTATTTCAATAGAGGGAGCGTCCTCTAAGACAATTAGTAATTTAGGATGTAATTTGGGATTTTGACATGTCTGTTTTGGACATGTTTTGGGTGTACTTGATGTTTTCCCATTTCTTGTGATAACATGGTGAAAATTTTTGGGATGCTTTGATCGTAAATGTTAGGATCAAATTTTTGGATATTTTAACTGTAAGTAATAGTTGGATTTCTAGGTGTAGCACGTTGATGTTACAACCTAGAAATATTTTGGGAATGTAATAGGATAAGAATGAGTAGCATGTGACGTTATGAAATTGAATGAAATGAATAGATGTTTCTTATCTACAAACCTTATGTACTTATGGTAACATGTTGATGTTACAACCTGTTGTTTCAACTTGAGTCCATAATTTTAATTAAGTGCAAGAAGGTAATCAATATGTACATGACACATTGGCCACTACAACTTAACTAAAACATGAAAAACGTGCGCCCAGACGAATGTGTAAATAACCTTAACAACTTGAGAAGGATGCAAAATCCTTAAACCTTAGAAAGGTGTGTACCTTTACATCTTGATCGTAACTTTGGATTTTTTTAGTGTGAATCTGACTCAACTTGTGACAACTTGAAGATTGACTGCATACTGTTTTAGTTACCTTGATTTTTCAACAAGATGAGCAAGCTGAAACATCACCTTGTTATCTTGGGTTATTTTGCAACTTGAACTGAGCATGTTGATCATGTCTTCTTAAGTATAAACCTTAAGTTGCCTTGCAAGATGAAAACATGTTAGGGGTGGGTGTTAAGTCCGTAGGAGTTTGAAAAATATAAATCTAATTGAAATAACATAATTGAAATAAAGCGAAGTAAATTATACCTGATTCTCGGAATTGAATGGACAAGCTACAACTTACATGAAGTATAACTTGAGGTGGATTGCATTCCAACTTTTTGGAACACTTGTGCCATCTAAGGTTGATAGTCTATATGCCCTCTTTCCTGCTTCTGCATTAACTTGTCCTCTTCTAACCTGATGACTTTTATTGCCCTTGTTCTGACTTCCTCCAGTTTCTTGCAAGGAGTCATCACCAATTCTTCATAGTAAGGGGAATCCTTCTTGAGTCCCATCCTGAAGGCTTCAGTTGCTGTGGACATGTCCAGGTTGGGGATGTCAGCAGCTTTCTTGTTGAACCTGCTTAAGTAGTCTTTCAATGATTCATCAGGTTGTTGAACTATCCTGTAGAGATCACTTGTTAGTTTCTCAAAGACCCTGTTGCAAGAAAACTAGTAAGTAAACATATTAATAAGTTGAGCATAAGATCCAATAGAGCCTAGAGGTTGGTTGATGAGCCATTGCAAGGCTGCACCAGTCAAGGTGGAACCGAAGCCCCTGCAAAGGCAAGCTTCCTTGAACTGCGGAGGAATGTGAATCATATCCATCTTCTCTTGGTACAAGGCAATGTGCTCTAACGGATCGGTTGTCCCATCATATTGCTTCATGTGAGGAACAATGAATTTCTTTGGTATCACCATGTTGACAATGGCTGGGGTGAAGCGTGTCTCATTATAACATGTTGGAGAAGCCTGGTGGTATGACAACTTTACTCCAGGTACATTCATCAGCATTTCTCTAAACTCCTGCAGCTGCCTGGACATCGAGTTTCCTGCATCATGGTTAGCAGTAGCATAATAAGCATTAAAATAAAAATGTGGGTTAACACTCCCTTTTGGTCCTTGAGTAGGAGTCACAAATGCTGCTGTGATTGTCTGGATAGTTTCAGGATTGGTGACCACACTGTCTGTAACTGCATTGGTCATTGGTATGAACCCCACATTATCATTCATCACCCATGTGCCCCCATCAAAGCCGAGTCTCCTTGGTTGGAATAGAGAGAACATGTTGGACCCTGTGTTAGGATTCACAGCCTGAAAAACAATAGGTGATGCATTCGGACGTGTTCCAGACGAACCAGCCTGGAGAATAGAGATTTCACGTTGCAACATGGAGACATTGTTCATCAACATTGTGGATGTGTCAGTCTGCAACATTATCTGACGCCTCAGCTCGCCCATCATGTTGGTCAAGTTGGAGGCGATATCCAATATGATTTCTTGCGAAGCTCCAGCCGATGCTCCTCCTAAAACTTGGGTTGAACCTGCAGTAGTGTCACCAGAGGTGATAGGGTTTGAAT
This sequence comes from Adenophora triphylla var. japonica, assembly GCA_022495995.1. Taxonomy (NCBI): domain Eukaryota; kingdom Viridiplantae; phylum Streptophyta; class Magnoliopsida; order Asterales; family Campanulaceae; genus Adenophora; species Adenophora triphylla. Next base: position 101,298 of record JAFEMH010005223.1, on the reverse strand, counting down.
CAATCCTTGAACCTATTCCGAGTGAAGTCATAGCAGATGACATTCTGATAGACATCTTGAATCTTTTCAATAATTAAAAGACCAAAGTTCCCACGGACGGCGCCAAACTGTTTTGGTCAAATTTATGCAATTCAACTTTAAGGAATGAGATTGGGCACAATGGAATATAATACTTCAAGATTCAAGAAACAATTGACAAGATATTTAACGAGGAAAGTCCTGGAACAAATTGTTCGCCGGCACAAAACCTCGGAACGATGGAATTTTATTACTATGATGATCGGAGTGAGTCTGAGTACAGAGAGTATTACAAAAATGTGAGTGTGTTTACATGTGTTTCACATTTGATTAAATACTAAGAAATAGTAACGGAAATAACAAATTAATGCTACCCCTAAGATTGCGCCTACAATTGCGGCTAGGAGGTTAATATTGATCGTGATAGTCGTCGAGAGTTATTGCACGTGTGTTGTAGATAGGTCTTGCGGTCTTTTGACTTGGTCTTGGAATTTCTTACGTTTCTCATAACGGTTCCTGAAAAATAGGTTCGAAGTAATGGAGTTCCTTACTTCTTGATAACGGTTCCTAAAGAATGGGGTTTACTTAACAACCTTGCAAGTTGTGACCAATCAAGATGTGGACTCAAGATATTAACATCTTAAGTCAGGTTGTTAACTCAGGATGAAAAGCGAGGAGGCTGATTTTTCTACCCCAAACAAAAAATAATTTAGGGACAAAGTTATTTATAAAAACGACATTCATTTTGGACAAAAATTTATTGATTTTGGGCATTTATTTAGGGATAGACTGATAGAGGGAGTTCTGGTAAATTTGGAAATATTGGTTTTTACCATTAAAAATTATATTACCCCTCCTTTTGACCAAGAAAATGTTACTATACTATATTTTATCCCCCATTTAAACTAAATTTACATATTATATCATAATATTCTATTACAAATATATTTTGACCGCCCCGTTGCGATAAAATTCTGGCTCTGCCACCGACTGAAACCACTTGTTCATCTCGCGTTTTTCTTATTGCACAGGCACCCAAGATCACAGAGGCTAAGATTGAGAAGATGGTGAAGGAGCTCAAGGACAGAGACGAGAAGAGGAATACATTCAGCAGGAGGAGAAGGTTCCACGAAGAGAAGGACATTGACTCGATCAATGACCGTAACGAACATTTCAATAAGAAGATTGAAAGAGCCTTTGGGAAGTACACATTGGAGATCAAGAACAATCTCGAGAGAGGAACTGCTTTGCCTGATTAAGGTCCAAGTTAGTGCATTTTTTTTTTATTGTACTTTGCTTGTAAATTAGAGTCCAATATATCTCTGTTTAAAAGGCCTATTCTCCTTTGTTGTGTGTGCTACAGAGTTTTAAGTTGGATAGGAATGTTAAAGAGTTTTGGATGACAAAAGCTTTGCTTTGCATTACTATATTTTAGTAACACTAATTATATTAATAGTAATACTCCCTACTTCCCGACCGAAGGGGCACAAATTTCCTTTTTGGGCACATTCCATTTGAATGGGCACAACCCAAAAATGGAAAGTTTTTTATTACTTCTTTGTTTGTGGGCCCACTTGTCATACTCACAATAAATATCCACCAATTATTCTCTACCCCACTTTCTCTTTTCTACATCACTTTTCATACTCACAACATTTATTCCACTATACGCTTTATCTCTTTCCTACATCACTTTTCTTAATTCCCGTGCGAGACAAAAACTTTGCCCCTTAGGGCGGGACGGAGGGAGTATATTTGTCCCTCAAATATATTTGTCCCTAAATGATTTTTCCCATAGTTTATTATATTTTTGCAAAATTAAATGGTTAAAACTTAAAAGGTGAAAATCATGAATGTTTATGATTTTTTTTTATTAATAAATACACAAGCCATAAAATACTGCTTCATCCGCCGCTGAATAAATATTCAAATTTTATTTTAAAGAACACTAAAATATGTGTTTTTTATACATTTTCATGACAAAGATGTTTAAATAATCTTTCTATCCACTTTTTAAGCATCTAGTTTTACGATAATAAAATCAATAGCAATTTTTTTTTAAAAAAAAATTAGAAAATTGAACAATAAGAAAAAGGGTGTTGTATTCATCAACATTCATCTCTCACTACACACAATACAACAAAATAAATTTAGATAAAATCCACAGATAATCATAATCATAACAATAATAATAATAATAATTAATGAACAACAATTTTCCTTAATTAATTCTAGGGAGGATGGGTTCTTTGTTCATGGGCTTAGTTGGTTGGGTTGCTTCGGAATGAGCCCAATGCCTTAATTGCTGCGGCCCTTAATATATACTGGTGGTATGCTGCTGCTGCCAATGCTCCCACAAATGGTCCAACCCAAAATATCCACTGTAATTTTAACACAGCCCAGTAAATAAATGTAAGTAAATCAAACAAACACACCATCCGCCCATTGGGCCAAGCCCATCAGACCAACCCACTTATGTTAGTGGCGAAAACGACAATTACGGTCGTGTGGCCAAGGCCATCAGGCCCATTGGGCCAAGAGCAGCCCACTTTATTCTACTGTGTGTAAATTATACCTGATCATCCCAAACTTTCTCATTGTTGTAAATAACAGCAGCACCAAAGCTCCTAGCAGGATTAATTCCAGTTCCAGTAATGGGAATAGTAGCCAAATGGACCATAAACACAGCAAACCCAATAGGCAATGGGGCCAAAACCTGCAGACAAAGCCCAATACAAAAAGTCAAATCACAAAACCCCAGGCCCAAAACACAATCCCAACTCAAAACCCACAACTACTTACCGGAACATGAGAGTCACGCGCACTTCTCTTGGGGTCAGTGGCGGAGAAAACGGTGTAAACCAAGACAAAGGTACCAATAATTTCAGCACCCAAAGCAGTACCCTTGTTGTACCCTGGAGCGACTGAGTTAGCACCGCCGCCTAGCGAGTTGTACGGGCTCTTCATGATGGCTTTCACTAATCCAACGCCACAGATAGCACCCAATGACTGTGCTATCATGTAACCCAAGGCTCTAATTAAACTAACTTTCCTTGCCAAAAATAACCCAAATGTCACAGCTGGGTTAATGTGTCCACCTGTAATTAAAATCCCCCAAAAAATTAATTCAATAACCATCATTAGAAATACCAATAATATTTCTTTCAATAAATTAGTACCGATACTTTTTTACACTAGTACTGACACTTTTTACACACTTAAAAATACATATACGGAAACTCTTTACACTGACATTTTTTACACTAACACTAGCACAAGCGTGCGAACAAAATCCTCTTATTTTTAGCTTACAAAAAAAAAAAACACATTTTTTTTTTTTTAAGATTTTGGCTACTAGCAATATACTTCCTCCGTCCATTGGAAGAAGCTTCACTTTCTTTCAAAACGAATGTTTCGTTAAAAGCTTTATCTTTTCTAAAATGACAAAGAATCTTTACTATTCCATCCAAATTCTCTCTTACTTTACTTTTATACTCACAATACCAATCAACTTTACTATTCCCTCCACTCATTCTCTCTCCTATTTTACTTTAATACTCACAACACTTTCTCCACTAACCTTTTTTCTTAATTTGCGTGTCATGGTAATGGTAAAAGGGTAAAGCTATAAATGGGAAGGAGGGAGTATAAAATAATATAAAAAAAGATATACTCCCTCTGTCCCACTTCAAGGTTCCAGGGATGGGTTTACACGTTTTTTAAGAATTTTTTTTAAGGTGGGTAGAAAATTTGAGGAGAGAGAATGTAAAAGTTAAATACTCCCTCCGTCCCACGTGAATGCAAACTTATTTCCATTTTGGTCCGTCCCACGTGAATGCAAACTGCCCAAAATGGAAAAAAATTTATTATTTTATATTCACCCTACCCCACCCACTCATTCTCTCTCTTCATTTTCCACCATACAATTTATTCAACCAACCTACTATTAACTCCACTCATTCTCTCTCTTCATTTCCTACCACACATTTTCATTATCTTAATAATATTTCTTAATTATTGTGCCCGGAAAAATGGTTCACAATGACGTGAGACGGAGGGAGTATGTGATAGGGAATAGGAGAGAGAATGTAAAAGTTAAAAATATTTAATAGGAGAGAAAATGAGTGGAAGGAATAGTAAATTAATGATTGATTTTTTTGTAAATATGTTACCTTAAGCTTATAAGGGTATAATGAATAATTTTTTTGTAAATATATGGAGATGATAAGGGTATAAATACATAGAAAACTTTTCATTCAAGGAAGGGAACCTTAAAGTGGGACGACCCAAAAGGGAAAGGTGGAACCTTGAAGTGGGTCGGAGGGAGTAAAATGTTTTCTTAAAATGTTTTAAGTCAATTGCATTATATTATGAGACTGGAGTCCAGATCTCCTGTATCACTATGTGTGTCATTTTCTGTGCCACAAATGATCCAACGGCTCATAGTTTTTAAGATTAACATTTTATTAATATTATTCAAACATATTAACGGCTGGATTACTTGTGGCACAACAGAAGTGGCACACGTAGTGGTATAGGAGATCTGGACTCATGAGACTGGGGAGTAACAGCTAAAAACATGGCTCCGCATAAATCGTTTAACAACACTCACGAGAAAACTATGGAAATGGGAGTGGAGAGAAAAGAGGGAGTAGTTCGTTCCGGCTTACCGGAGATTCCGGCGGTGCAGTAAACGAGGATGAAGATCATGCCGCCGAATGCCCATGCGATACCGAGAAGGCCAACGCCGCCGCATGGATCGGTTTGCTTCTTGTGGCCGATGACGGTGGCAACGGTGACGTAGAGGAAGAGTAGGGTGGCGACAAACTCGGCGACGAGTGCTCTGTAAAAGGACCAGAGCTTGAGCTCGGCGGTGTCGAACAGTGGCACCGGTGGTGGGTCTACATAATCTCTCCGTTGAGCTGTTCCTTCTTCGCTCACTTCTTTCGACATAGTTTCTCTCTCTCTCTCTCTACGATTTATGTGTGTGTTTTGGTACGTGGAAGGTCTGGCTATGGTGGAAGGGAAATGGTGTTTATATAAAGAGTGAGGAGAAGGGTTGGGAAAGGGACGAGATTTGTGGATAAGGGAAGGGTATTTTGGGAACTAGGAGCTATTGTAAGAAAATGGTTTGAATATGGGTGAGAGAGAAAAGGCAAGAACCATCGACTTTAAAGATATACTAAAAACACAAATCTTGCCATTTTTGTTTTGGCATCCAAAGTTCACCACTATTTTGGAAAGTGTCATTTTTGCAATAATTTCAGTGACGGATCTATGTCAAATATTTTGGTGTTGCTTATTTTTTACTAAAAAAAAAAAAATTGATGCGAAACTAAAATTTAAATTGTTTACATACATAAGAGATAATAGGCTTCAATAGGCATCACTTTACGTACATAAATATTTGGTTTCACTAGGCGCGAAATATTTGGTGTTACCTGATCTTTAAAACAGGTCAAAACGACGTCGTTTTGCAAATAAAAAAATAAAATTGGGTTGCCTGGGCAACCCCCATGGACTATTGTAGATCCGCCCATGTATAATTTCAATTAAAATTCATTTTTTATTTCTTCTTGAGGCCACGATCGAAAAGCATCTTTTTCTAACGTGTACTGAAAATAATGTCGCATACGTATTTCATATTTCTTTTGGAGTTTGTGCATTCTCGACATGCTCCAAAAGTTCATCCTCGACACTAATCTTTAGCCTGTACATAGCCTTCCCGGCTTTCGCTTCCCATTTTCAAAATGTTTGAGTGTCCTCCTTTTCTGGTGGCGTGGTCTCGCTTCTACTCACAATATTTCATAACTCTTGCCCTAATAATTATAACTGCATACATGTTCGCCAATACTTAAAATTACCATTATTGAGTCTCCGAATTTCATCAAATGCGCTTGCAGAATCTACCATCGTGACTTGATACTGCCTCCGTGGACGTCACCAAGTAAGTTTGGCCTCCCACCACGAGCTTCATAATCTCCTATTGTGCTCCTGCAACGATCCCGAACAAGACTGCAGGATTCCCACAATCCCGAGCTGTACCGCTTTGATACCACTTGTTGATTTTCGATACCCGAATTGACGAACGACAAATATTAATAATAAGACAAAATTATTATTACTTAGTAATACTACACAAGGACAAAGTACAAGTGTTTGATGCACACTAACACTAATTTCTAACATACCGTAAGTAACTCGCAAAGAGCCCTCGAGGCACGACTCACACTCTGGACTCCTTCCAGATTGATACTCTCCCCAAATCCCCAGTCCCTATTTATACTTAGCTTGATACATACGATTAAGTATACTTCCTGACATATCTTGATCCTTAAATGACGGTGCAATTTCTTAAAGCATATGAATTTTGGTGGAGAAGGCTTGATTCTTTCGGAAGCTTCCCTGCTCTTCATCAATGGCAGTAGCCATAGAAATTTTGCACTCTTCAAGAACTGAACAAGTGGGCCGGAGCAATGTAAAATTCTTCGGAGAGTTCCCGACATACGAGTCGGTTTTGATTTCAACAAAAATATCCACTTTTCTTTTTTGTAAGTCCTAATCTATAAGATTTGTTTTTCTTTACTTTTAAAATGGCAAACAATGAATAGTGTTTTAGATATTTATACCTTTTCCTTTTGTACAATTACATAAAACCAATATTCCCTCGGTTACACTCGAAAAATTATAAAATTGGTGTTGCTCGAAAATTAAGGAGGAAGTATAGTAGAATAAGTGTTGTGAGTATGAAAAGTGATATAACAGAGAGAATATGAGGTAGATAATAGTGAGTTGATAGTTATTGTAAGTATTATAAGTGAATTAAACAAATAAAAAATTATTAAAAAGTTTTCGTTTTAATTTTAAAAGTGTGTTTATAAATGAGATATCCAAAATAGAAATTTGTGTCCGCAGGTAGGATAAAGCGAGTAATTATTATATTATTTTTTATCCACTTGAATCATCAGTAGTTCAGTTTGTTTGTTTTGGACAATTAGTCAATTATACCTTATTTCAAACTCCTCATTTTTTAGTTTTTTTTTTTTTTTATAATCATGTAAATTCTTAATAGTATTCTTAATCCGGAGCTGAAGGAGTATAATTTACTTAAATTATTGAGGATAATTTTATTTAATGTGACTGTGCGAAGCAGGAGGAGAAACTAGACACAGAGTGGGTGAGGTTAGGTGTGGGGACCATGTGGTACAAGCATAGATCATGTGATGGTCTAATCATCTCTCTCTGATCTATCATCATCCAACAGCTCTAAACTAAGTAGCCGTTGGCGGCCAGCCCAAGCCCAACAATCATATAACCGTTTAAAATTAATTTCAAATATTGTTGGTTGTTTAACTGTCGATTTTAATCATCAATTTAACCGGTATTTTAAACCTACCAACCATAATTGAATCTCCAAAAAATCGATTTCGATTAAATCAATCCAATTAAATTGAATTGATCGATTTTTCACGATTTTAACTGATTTTGAACCGGTCAATTAATCGGTTTGATCCCATTTTTGGCCACCTCTGCTAAACTTAAACTGACCCCTCCTCTTACAACGGTCACAGTGTTCTTCAAGTTTACAATATTACCCCTTGAATGATTTCATTGGCTACCCCCTATTTTATTTGCCACGTAAGAAAAGGTTGATTCAAGACCCATATCACATGGCAATACCGGGTAGCAATTTGGAAGTGAGCTGTTTATAAACACTACTGATAAGGACCGAGATATTCTAAACTAAAGGCGTGGCCATGGGATTTGAGTTGGCATGTGGGCTCCATCTTTGTCTCGGGTCAAACTCGCTACGTATCGAGTTTCAAGTAATTAGGATTTGCGGTTTGTGATTAATCACTGCAATTAATTTTTGAGAACTCGCTACACCGTATAGCAAGTTTGACCGATCACAGTCAATCTCGCCATACGGTGTAGCGAGTTCTCAAAAATCTCATTAACCCTTTCCAACTTACAATCTGTTCGATTGAAAGAAAAAAAAAATTATCAGCCGCCGGTGGAAGAAGATAGATCATTTTGTGTTGATTTTGCCTCGACCTCCATCCTACACCAATCCACTCCACAACTTTTTCTTGTTTTTTTGTTTCTAATTAGCTTGTAAGTTATTAATTGAAGTTTCATAAACACTGAAATTGTCACGGCCAGAATCACAAGTGATATTCAAGGTGATAACAGCACCAACGATAGCACTTGGGATAGCACACACACACTTCAAAAATAAAACAATTTTGTAAAAGAGATTGCAGCGAAATAAAAACACCAAAATTGTTTTTCTCAAGTTATATAAATATAACTTGAGAGTGCCTCTTAGGCAAGACTTTATAATCACTATAATGAATTTACAAAGCCGAAAATGTTCCCTATGCCTATAACAATTTGAGCTCTATGGAACAAGAGATAAAGAACGGAATCTTATACTAGCCTTCACACAACTTGATACCAATGTAATCAAGTGCGAAATTACAAGGGAGGAAGGATTAAAAGAACCAAACAAAGAACTCTATCTTTAAGCTTTCAAAGGTGTGTATAAAATGACAAATATTGACATATCTTCAAATGAAACCTTCCAAGCTTATTTATAGTCTTCAAATACTTGAAGGCTACTCAATAAACAGCCTTGGGGCTGTATTTGCACGTTGAGGAAGAGTGGGGAAGAGGTTGAGGTTGTTCCTTGATTTAAGCACCCACTTACTCAAAAATAGCAACTGAGTTGATTTATCTCCAAGTCCAAGCTTTAAGCCTTGTACTCCCAAGCTTTATCAGCCTTGTACTCTTCTTTTATTCAGCAACAACTCCTTGACCAAGTCTCCACGTGTTTTAAATTGTTGTTGCCAAAGTTACGGTTTTATGCATAAAATGCATAAATTGTTTCCTTCCAAATTCCACACGTGTCTAGCTCTTTCTTCGATCCTATTGCAGTCTGAAATATGAACATAAACCATAGACTATACAGATTACATTAGCACATTAGTCCATTAAATAATAAACAAGAAATATACAACTATATAAATTCCAGTACAGGAAATCATCTGCGATATCACCTGAAATTTGGGAAATCATCTACGATATCACCTGCAGTTTACACTAACAATCTCCCCCTTAGTTGGATATTTCTTTCCAAACCTAATGTGATGCTCTCCTGCAAGGTTAGTTCATAAACAAATATACAGAGCATAGAAACACAGTATAATATCTCCATAAAAATTAACTCCCCCTTAATCAAGGAGCTAATCTACACAATGATTTATCACAATAAACTAATTTATTTCAAACTTTAAAAAGTTTTCGAAATAAACTAAGTTAACATAAAAAATCATTGTAGCAAAATATCATCCAATACTAGCAAAACATCCTAACAGTTAAAGTTTTAAATCGACCAACTAAAGTGTTTTGCAACCAACATGAACACTATAAAAGAAACTTGTTTAGAGAACCACATCACATCACCAAAATAAAAGAAATTGTTTTAGAACACCACAAACCAAACCACTAATAAGATAGTGGAAACATCAACCTTCAGGTTCAACAACCTTCAGATTTCAGCTTTCTTCTTCTTCAAACTCCTCTTCTTCTTCATCTTCCTCCTGATCTCCTTCCCTATCACTTCCACCATCACTTGGGCCAGCACTGGTGGTAGCACCTGCAGTAGTACCAGCTCCAGAAGTTGCAGCAGCAGCAGATCCTCCCCCTGTTTGGGAAGAAATTTCATCAATGAAAGCATCAGTAGCATGTTTAAGCTTAGCCCATCCCTCAACAAGTCCTCCCATTGCACTTGACTGTTTGTGCAAAAAGTTGAGCACTGTTGCCTTTGGGATTGATGGACCAGTGTTGCCCAGAAAATTTATCATGTTGGACAGAATACTTGCAGCATTAGTTCCTGCAAAAGTATTAGGGGCAGCACCTGGGGAAGCACTTGGAATATCACGTGAGATAGCACTAGGAAGAACAGAGGTTGTTTCATCAGTTTTGTTCCAAGGAAGATCCTTTGTATACCTTTTACCCTTTTTCAGTTGTTGATCAATGGTATAATACTCAGGTTCAGTGGTGAAAACATCAGAGGCTTCAATGGGCAAGAATTGAAACACTAAAGCTTTGAAGATTAAAGAAGGATAGGGGAAAAAGCTAATGTTCATTTATTTCTTTCTACCCCATGAAGCTAAGTGTTTGAACACTAATCTTCCAAAGTTAATCCTTAGATTCTTACCCAATCTGTTTAAGACATTAGCATGCTCCAATGTAACAATGGGTTCATTCGTAGTAGGGAGCCAATTGAAGATGCATACTTGTGAAGCACAGAATACATAGAAGTAAGCCTAGAAGCATGAAGTTTTTCCTTTAAAGGCCAGGAATGAAGTTTGTTGTGAGTGAGCAGTTTGACCATTTCATCCCTATTAACCCTAATGCTCTCATCATCTAAATTTGGGATGCCTAAAACCTTGTTAATTAGGGCTGGAGTAAATGAATAAACTTTTTCCCTTACAAATACCTTCCAAATTTTTCAGAATCTTCATCATCCAAATGAGCATGTAGGTTAGCAAATAAATTTCTCACAACACTTTCAACAAACACAGAAGCATGATTATTAGCTTTAAGAAAATTCATGTCCTTCAAAAATTGAACCATTCATTCCTTTTCTAACTGACCCTTATCAATGTGCTTTTCTTTTAACAATCTCTTACTCGAATTATTCAACCAAAATTTCATGTTTTCTTTCTTATAAAGTTCCAAAGTAAGAAATGGTTTTGAAAAAGCCTTATCCTCTTCATTTCGAATAACCTTATCACCAGAATTATCACTAGAGGAACGAGTAGAAATAGAGGAGGGGGCAGGTGTTACCTCAGATGATATCCTCTTCTTGGTAGCACCCTTGGTAGCACTCACAGAAGCTTTGCCCTTGCCCTTCTTCTTCTGAAAATCGGATAGAGTTTCCTCCTCATCACCATCCACCCAGGCATCAAAAGAATCCACAGAAGGTTCCTTTTCTTTGTTGGCAGCGAAATTCTCATCACTCACATGAGGTGAGGACAGATATAAGGAGATTTCTGAGACTTTAACCAGATCAGAGGTGGTATTTGATGTAGCCTTGGACCTGATTGATCTTATACGGTTGGAGGACCTCCTCTTTGCAACTTGAGGAGATAGCTTGAATGTTGGAGCTTTCCTCTTCCTCTTCTCTTTTGATTCGGCTGGAATAAGGGTGACCTTGGGAATGCCATGTTCGAATGAGGTTATGGGGGCAGAGACTGGAACAATAGCCATTGTAGGAGGAGAAGAACTTGGTGTAATCATGGGAGATGTTTTCATGGCTACACGAGAAGCAACGGATAGGGCAATGCTCGGGGATATATCCATTTGATCTGTGTGTGAGGGTTCGACATTGACTTTGGATGGAGAAGCCATGAAGATTTTTTGGAATTTTTGGAATGGATTTTGACCTAGGATTTTTGGGAGAGACGAAGAAAACGCTGAAAAGGGATTAAATGGAGAGAGAGGGTAACGGTTAGAGAGAGAAGTGGAGAGTTAGAGTGAAAATAGGAGAGTGGGATTAGATAGGGAACATAAGATTAAATTTGATTTGACCACTTAAAACCCCATCCCATCTAAAACCCTAAAAACCCTCTACATTATCCATATCCACATATTTAAATTAAACCCTAACCACACCTTTTTAATTAACTAACCACTCACTTTTAACACCCCAATAAACCAACATACACGGTTGAACTAAAAATAAATTAAATTTTTTTTTAAGTAACACGAAAAAATAAAAAATAAGTAAACAAAATATTTGTTAACTACATCTGAAATTTATGAGGACAAAGTCAAAATAAATTAAGGTTAGTTACTCAACAATGTTTACCAAAAAATAAAGGAAACTTGTTGAAGACGTTTTCAAAATCGTAAACTCTTTAATTAAAAGGACTTTCAGATTTTGAAAAATTAATCAACAATATTTCGAAAATAAGAAATAAAAAAAAAACTAATATAGCATACACTAATGTGTTAAGGCAATGATGGTAACACGTAGGATAACACAAGTGATATAAATTCCCTTGATAAATATTTTCATTTTTAAACACTTCAAGCATAACAAGCTGAGCATTTTTCAAGCACTTCAGGCATAACAAGCTGAGCATTTTTCATGCACCTTAGGCATTATAATCCTATATTCTTTTTAAGTACATTGCTTGTTATAAAAAAATCAATACACTTCTTTAAACAAGAAAGCATCGTAGTAACGAGCTCCGTGCTTCGAATTTTATTTCAAGTGCAGAGATAAAGTGATTTATGCCTTTCAAGTAGGGTACACTGTAGTAGCGAACTCCATGTCCCTAATACTTAGCATAAACCACCTCATACATTCTCATTGGCAAGAGTACATCGTTGCATTGAACATCGTGCCCCGAGCTCGAGAGAAAAGTATGGAAATAAAATGCCTTTGCCTTATATTTATCAAAAAGAAAAAATTAGTGACATTGTCACTTTTAAGCATATGAAGGGGAATGATATCAAACATGCTAACCTAAGTAATAACCTACCATAACAAAAAGATCAGCATGTGCCACGGTTAGAACTAAGCTAACCAGATTAAAAAGAATAAAAGCATATATATATATATATATATATATATATATATATATATATATATATATATATATATATATATATATATATATATATATATATATATATATATTTAAATAAATAAAAAGAGAAAATACACTAATATACAAGTGTTACCCTGTGTGATAACATCACCTGGGATAGCACAGACAAACAGACTCAGAGATTACAAAGACCAAGAGATCTTTTCAAACTAGAAAATCTCTCGTGGTCTAGGGCCTTGGTAAAGATGTCAGCCAGTTGATACTTAGTATCAATATGATCAATGTTAATTAGGCCTTTATCTACCATATCTCTAAGAAAATGATGTCGAATATCTATGTGCTTAGTACGGGAATGTTGAACATGGTTTTTTGAAATGTTGATAGCACTTAGGTTATCACAGTACATAGTCAAAGAATTACTCTCTAGGCCATAATCATCTAGCATATGTTTTAGCCAAATAAGTTGTGAGCAACAACTACCAGCTGCAACATACTCTGACTCAGCCGTGGAAAGAGAAACACAATTTTGTTTACGACTATACCATGAAACTAAATTATTACCCAAGTAAAAACACCCCCCACTAGTACTCTTCCTATCATCCATATCCCCCACCCAATCCGAGTCGCTAAAGCCTACCAAATTGGTATTAGTGTCCTTACTAAACCAAATTCCTAATTCACTTGTTCCCGAAACATATTTAAGTATCTTTTTGACAGAATTAAGGTGGGAGACTTTAGGATTGGCTTGATAACGTGCACAAACGCACACACTGAACATGATATCAGGACGACTAGAAGTGAGATAGAGAAGGCAACCTATCATAGAACGATATAAAGTAGGATCAACATCCTCACCTACTTGGTCTCTACCAAGTTTAAGAGAAGAACACATAGGGATTTTTGAACTTTTTGCTCCTTTCAACCCAAACCGTTTCACTAGGCTCTTTGCATACTTGCTTTGTGAAATGAATATCCCTTCATTTGATTGTTTCACCTGCAAGCCTAGAAAGAATGTTAACTCACCAATCATGCTCATTTCAAATGTTGATGTCATAGCCTCTATAAAATCTTTTAAACACGTTTGAGAAGTAGATCCATAGACTATGTCATCAACATAGATTTGAACAATGACTATTTCATTGCCATACCTTAGGATAAATAAGGTCCTATCTGCTTCACCTCTTGAAAAGCCATATTCAAGTAAGAAGGAGGTTAAGCGACCATACCATGCACGTGGAGCATGTTTCAAGCCATATAAGGCTTTATCAAGTCTATATACATGGTTTGGTAGATGAGGATCTTCAAATCCTTTTGGTTGTTCAACAAAAATTTCTTCTTTTAAATAACCATTTAAAAAGGCAGCTTTAACATCCATTTGAAACAAGGTAATTTTTAGATAACAAGCTATAGCCAAGAGGAGTCTTATGGATTCTATTCTAGCAACGGGAGCAAAGGTCTCATCAAAGTCAACCCCTTCAATTTGGGTGTAACCTTGAGCTACGAGACGAGCTTTGTTCCTTACAATATTTCCTTGCTCGTCAGATTTATTTTTGAAAATCCATTTAGTACCAATTACATTAGTGTTAATTGGACATGGTACTAAACACCAAACTTCATTACGAGTAAATTGTTCAAGTTCCTCTTGCATGGCATGTATCCAAAAATTATCCTTTAAAGCTTCAGAAATATTTTTGGGTTCTAAGGAGGAAACAAAACAGGAATATTTTACCTTGTGGTATGTGGTGGACATGCACACATACCTCACCATTTCACGACTACTAAAGGGCTCATTATACCTTGTTCGTACTCCTTCACTTGCTTCGCCAATAGTCTGAGATGAAGGATGATCTCTTCTGATCCTAGTTGGTGGATCCCTTCTCAAATCTTCATGCACATGAGCATCATCATCAGATTGTTCATCCTTTCGATTCTTTGGTTGGTCTTAGGTGATACCGGAGATGCTATCCCTTCGGTGGCAACACTGCAGTCGGCGCTGGGGTATCACTTACTTGAGTTTGATCCTCCAGTTCTTCCAGCAATATCAATGGAGATTCCTGCACTCCATCACCTGTAACACTTGCTAAGTCATCAAAAACAATGTTAACTGATTCCTGAATGGTTTTTAACCTAAGGTTATAAACCCTATATGCTCGACTGTCCTGAGCATACCCAAGAAATATAACGTTATCACTTTTAGAGTCAAATTTAGCTAAGTAATCCCGATCATTTAGAACAAAACACACACATCCAAATGTATGAAAATAATGAACCTTTGATATCCTACCATTAAAAATTTCATAAGGTGTCATTCTAGTTGTTGGGTTTCGAGGGTCCATGCGCAGCGGAAGATTGCAAATAACTCGAAAAACCCGGAGCCCTAGGATCCGTTCTAGATGATTAATTAAGAAGAATGATTTAGAATTACTAACCTTGTGTGCTTTTGTCGTTGATAAACGTGTCCCAACTCCAGATTGATGGTCTTTTGAATCCTTGATGAATAAGCCTTGAATCACGAACGAAAGATCTTGAATAGCGAAGATCCTCTATGTGTATCCACGCGATGAACGAACCCTAGAACTCTTCTAGGAGGATTTATAGATCCTTTGATTGAAACTCCTTTCAATCGATGAAGAAATATGGAATTGGATTGATTTTGATTCTCAATTCTCAATTAAAATCTCTCCTTTTTGGTGTTTCTCTAAACCCAAAACGTGATAATGACGGCTAGGGCAACCAGGGGTAAGTATTTATACGTTATAAATAAAAGCCCCTTGCGAAAACCCTAAAATTAGGTCATTTACGTATCAGTCCAGCGCCGACGGGACGACTCGTCCCCCAGGGCACGAGTCGTCCCCATGTCACGATGTTCTGATACTGGCGTCCCCCTTAAGGGGAATAGTTGGTTTTAATTCAGGTCACGAGTCGTCCTGGTGGGCACGACTCGTCCCCATGGGCACGAGTCGTCCCCCAGGATGCTCCCTCTGATTCATCCGTCCCAGGCTAAGGGAATAGTTAGTTCAGGCCTGGGGACGAGTCGTCCCCTGAATACAAAACCTCCATATTCTTCATTTTTGACAATTCGTTCGATGCGTGTGACCCCATAGGACTATATTAAGTTGGCAATGAGTTCGATCACATCGATCCTCATAAGACATGAGCAGACTCTAGCAAGCCATCATGCCTACCCAAATAATATAATATCAAGTTCGATTTTCCTACATTATTAATATCTCAATCCCTTTGTCACACGATGTTATATTGAACATGAGTCATGGTCTACGTCAACTCATATTGTTCAATGCTTTCTCGTTACTAAGTAAATTGATCAATCGAATGATATTAATCACATTAATTCATTCGGGCATGGCCATGCACTACATCAATCTTACTTACGAGTGGCCTAGCAAACATCTCTCTTTACGAGGGACAAATTTCCATCTTGACTTATCATTCTTCCCAACAAGAATCATATCATGCCAATAATATCCCTTATTGTTATCCGGTTAAAGACAACGTTAAACTATATCAAACATAATATCATCGAGTGGAAGACGATGATAATCTCAGGTCAAAGGATATCAATGATATAACTATATGAGATTTATTTATGACATACGACCATGACATAAATCTCATAATGGGTCAAGTCCAGTACCTTGTTCTCTAACAAGTACCCATGAATCTAATGTGCATCTCCATGCATATAATCATCACATGATTATCCATTAGACTTCATACTAGTGCTTCATAAGTACTAGGAACACGATTATTAAAGTAAACATGCAAACACATATAATAATCAAAGAAACAATCTCTTATATAAATGAATAATGACAATACAAATAAGTCTATCTCTATAGCCTAGGGCACTAACACCTACAGTCTCCCACTTGCACTAGGCCCAATCATTCATGTATCTTATACCCATGGACCTAACATGACCATCATGTTTAGCTTGTGGCAAAGGCTTGGTGAGAGAGTCCGAAATATTGTCATCCGTTGGTACCTTGCATATCTTGACATCCTCCCTTTCACAGATTTCTCGAATGAGGTGAAAGCGTCTCAAAATGTGTTTGGATCGTTGATGTGACCTTGGTTCTTTTGCTTGGGCAATAGCACCATTATTGTCACAATAAAGCTCTATCGGGTTAGTGATACTCGGAATGACTTCTAAGTCACTAACGAACTTCTTGATCCAAACCGCCTCCTTAGCCGCATCCGATGCTGCTATGTATTCGGCTTCGGTTGTAGAATAACGGTGCTTTTCTTGGAACTCTTCCAACAAACGGCACCTCCATTTAGCATAAACACGAAACCAGACTGCGATCTAAAGTCATCTTTGTCGGTTTGGAAGCTTGCATCTGTGTAACCCTTTACAACCAGATCATCTTCCATTCCTCCAAATACCAAGAATACATCCTTAGTCCTTCTCAAGTACTTAAGGATATTCTTGACTGCTATCCAATGGTTCTCACTAGGATCAGATTGGTATCTACTCGTTGCGCTTAGAGCATACGAGACATCGGGTCTAGTACATAACATGGCATACATGATAGACCCAATTGCCGAAGCATATGGAATATCACTCATCCTCTTTCGCTCATCATTTGTCTTAGGACAATGAGTCTTGCTAAGAGTAATGCCGTGTCCCATTGGCAAGTTCCCTCTCTTAGAATTTTCCATGCGGAATCTTCTAAGGACCTTGTCAATATATGTACTCTGACTCAAACCAATCATCCTTCTTGATCTATCTCTATATATCTTGATACCAAGGATATAAGCCGCTTCACCCATATCTTTCATTGAAAAACATTTTCCTA
Organism: Adenophora triphylla var. japonica; assembly: GCA_022495995.1. Lineage (NCBI taxonomy): Eukaryota > Viridiplantae > Streptophyta > Magnoliopsida > Asterales > Campanulaceae > Adenophora > Adenophora triphylla. The sequence continues at coordinate 83,834 of JAFEMH010005223.1, read as the reverse complement.
ACCAAGACTTAATAGTCTCAAGTGCAGGAACATTGTTTCCAATGAGCAAGATGTCATCGACATATAACACCAGAAATAGAACTATGCTTCCACTTATTTTCTTGTATACACAAGGTTCATCTTCGTTTTTGATGAAGCCAAACTCTTTGACTGATTCATCAAAACGTAGATTCCAACTCTCCGGAAGCTTGCTTCAATCCATAAATGGATCCCGCAACTTACATACTTTATTAGAATTCTTTGGATCGTACAGAAAACCCTTCAGCCGTATCATGTATACATCCTCAAGTAGGTTTCCGTTAAGAAACGCTGTTTTGACGTCCATTTGCCATATCTCATAGTCGTAATATGCGGCTATGGCAATTAAGATTCTAATAGACTTAAGCATTGCTACGGGTGAAAAGGTTTCATCATAGTCAACGCCATGAATCTGCCTATACCCCTTAGCAACAAGCCTAGCCTTAAAAGTATGTACCTTCCCATCCATGTCGGTTTTCTTTTTGAAAATCCATTTGCACCCTATGGTTTTTACACCTTCAGGTGGATCAATCAAGTTCCAAACTTGATTATCGTACATGGATTTGATCTCGGATTCCATGGCTCCTAGCCACTTGTCCGAATCAGGAGTGGACATCGCCTCTTGATAGGAAGTAGGTTCATCATTCTCAATGATTTCTACTTCGTTACTTTCCGTCATGAGAAATCCATATCTCTCAGGTTCGGATCGTATCCTAGCCGATCTGCGAAGAGCTTATGTATCTTGAATTGGTTCCACAACAGCTTGTGAATTTGGTTCCGTCTCTACTATTGGCTCTATGTCATTTTCAGGTTCTTGAATTTCTTCAAGATCAATTTTACTCCCACTAGTTTCTTTAGAGATAAACTCTTTCTCTAGAAAGACACCATGTCGAGCAACAAACACTTTGTTCTCGGATCGGTTGTAAAATTGATATTCTTTCGTTTCCTTAGGATAACCAACGAAAATACATTTATCAGATCTGGGTGCAAGCTTATTTTCAGAAACTAATTTCTTCACATAAGCTTCACATCCCCAAATCTTCATGAAAGATAAACTAGATTTTCTTCCATGCCACATCTCATGTGGGGATTTAGGAGCCGATTTAGTAGGGACCTTATTAAGTGTGAAAACAGCTGTTTCCAGTGCATGTCCCCAAAAGGTAATAGGAAGGTTAACTTGACTCATCATCGATGGAACGATATCTAATAGAGTTCGATTTCTCCTCTCGGACACACCATTCCATTGTGGTGTTCCGGGTGGAGTAAGTTCTGAAACAATTCCACAACTTTTCAGATGATCATCAAATTCTTGGCTTAAATATTCACCACCTCGATCGGATCGAAGTGTTTTAATAGTTTTGCCAAGTTGATTTTGTACTTCACTTTGAAATATTCTAAATATCTCAAATGCTTCACTTTTGTACTTCATCAGATAGACGTAGCCATATCTAGATATGTCATCAGTGAACATTATGAAGTACCGAAATCCTCCCCTAGCAATGCTATTCATTGATCCACATACATCAGTATGTATGAGAGCCAACAAATCACTAGCCCTTTCACTACTCTTAGTAAAAGGTGCTTTAGTCATCTTTCCCAATAAACAAGATTCGCAAACATCATATAATTCATAATCATATGAGTCTAAATATCCATCTTTATGGAGTTTAGAGATGTGTTCTCATTTATGTGCCCAAGACGGCAATGCCATTTATATGTGTCATTCACATTATTTGGTTTGGATTTCTTATTTACATGATAGATATTATCAACATTATTTTCAACATCCAAGACATAAAGGCCATTAAAAGAATGAGCAATACAGTAAAGTACATCATTCAAATAAATGGAAAATTTCTTATTCTCAATAAGAAAACGATAACCTTCATTGTCTAAACAAGAAATGGAAATAATGTTTCTGCTCAAATCCGGAACATAATAACAGTTATTCAAAACTAAAATTAATCCGCTAGGTAAAGTGACTTCGTAAGTCCCTACGGCCAATGCAGCAACTCTTGCTCCATTTCCAACCCGTAGATCTACTTCACCCTCTTTGAGCAACCTTCTATTATTTAGTCCCTGCATATTTAGGCAAATGTGAGATCCACATCCGGTATCTAATACCCAAGAACTAGAAGTAGAAAGTAAAATATCTATCATATAGATACCTGAAGTCATGGCAATCTCATTGCCCTTCTTCTTCAGTCCTTCCTGATAAGCTTTGCAGTTACGCCTCCAATGCCCAGTTTCCTTGCAATGGTAGCACACCGCATCCTTTTGGGATTTGGGTTGAGGCTTCTCAACAACGGCAACCTTTGCCTCCGGTTTAGCAACTCTTGCTTTAACCTTAGGTTTCTTGAACCCCTTTCCTTTATTCACCATCAACACTTGATTGGTTTTCTTGGCGACATTGTTCTCTGCATTCTTAAGCATCCCATGCAATTCAGACAGAGATTTATTCATCCCATTCATGTTATAATTCATAACGAACTGATTATAACTTTCAGGGAGTGAATGTAATATCATATCCGTAGCCAGCTCTAACTGGATGGGATATCCAAGCCTCTCAAGATGTTCGAGGTGACCCTTCATTTTCAACACATGAGGCCCAACAGGTTGTCCTTCAATCATCTTGCATGAATGAAGAGCCTTTATAGTGTCAAACCTTTCCTGACGTGCTTGCAACTGGAACATTTTCTTCAAATGATTTCCCAAATCATAAGCTTCCATGTGTACAAGGTCCTTCTGAAGAGCCTTACACATGGTAGCAAGCATCAAGCAACCAACATCAATAGAATCATTCACATGTTTCTTATGTTGGTCCTTTTCAGCTTTAGTTGGATTAGCAGCAGGCTCGGGTGGAACGGGTCCATCGAGAATGTACAACTTCCTTTCCTGTTTGAGAACAATTCCCAAACTGCGGATCCAATCCACATAGTTGTTGCCATTCTCTTCTAACTTGTCCTTCTCAAGGAATGATCGCAGTGACATGATTTTGATTAGTGCAAATAGCCCATTGATCTACAAAGATATGCAACAAATATGAACACATATAAGTACCAATTTCATTTAAGAGATTAATTAACGTATTTCACAAATACTCCCACTAAATTATATAACCTTCTTATACAAACATGCATAATATAATTTAATAGGCTAAGACCCAACTTTAATTTAATTTCAAGTCGACTATGGCACGACTGCTCAAAATTAAACTAAAAAGGTAGATAACATTTATCAATCATATCAACATATGACTCTTAGATCCTTCATGAGATTATAGACATCATATGTCATATGTTTCAATCTCATCTTATGCCTTAGGCCCAAAACTGTTTTGATAGCCTAATTGAGTTCAACCATTTTAAACGTATAGCAATCACCGTTTGCTCATCTTGATCATACAAAGATAGAATCAATGTACCTCGCTGTGGCGTAGCCTACATGAAACTATCCGTGTTCTCACAAGTGTTTAAACATGGGTGGCATAAACAAACTCAAATTTCAATGAAGGTTCAATTTTCATGTTTATCAATTAACATGGCAAGGTTGATTCATGAAAACTATATGAGCATAATTATGAACATGGAATGATGCAACACAAATCATATTTGGTTTGTAATTACTAGTACGCGGCCACGTGATCCAAATTTATCCCACACTTCCATCGAAGTGCCTGTGAGGAAGTTTTTGGTGTCCAGCCCATATACTAAGTAATATTCAAGACCCATATTCTAGATTAATCATATTAATCAAATAATTCACTTCATAAGCATGGTATATCAAAATATACAATTACTTTCATAAGCAATTCTCATATAAAATCATGTTCTAAATCATATTCATCATGAAAATTCATATAATCACATTACATAATTATCATGATTTATCTAATATAAACATCATGAACGGGGCTCTGATACCACTGTTGGGTTTCGAGGATCCATGCGCAGCGGAAGATTGCAAATAACTTGAAAAACCCGGAGCCCTAGGATCCGTTCTAGATGATTAATTAAGAAGAATGATTTAGAATTACTAACCTTGTGTGCTTTTGTCGTTGATAAACGTGTCCCAACTCCAGATTGATGGTCTTTTGAATCCTTGATGAACAAGCCTTGAATCACGAACGAAAGATCTTGAATAGCGAAGATCCTCTATGTGTATCCACGCGATGAACGAACCCTAGAACTCTTCTAGGAGGATTGCTAGATCCTTTGATTGAAACTCCTTTCAATCGATGAAGAAATATGGAATTAGATTGATTTTGATTCTCAATTCTCAATTGAAATCTCTCCTTTTTGGTGTTTCTCTAAACCCAAAACGTGATAATGACGGCTAGGGCAACCAGGGGTAAGTATTTATACGTTATAAATAAAAGCCCCTTGCGAAAACCCTAAAATTAGGTCATTTACGTATCAGTCCAGCGCCGACGGGACGACTCGTCCCCTAGGGCACGAGTCGTCCCCATGTCACGATGTTCTGATATTGGCGTCCCCCTTAAGGGGAATAGTTGGTTTTAATTCAGGTCACGAGTCGTCCTGGTGGGCACGACTCGTCCCCATGGGCACGAGTCGTCCCCCAGGATGCTCCCTCTGATTCATCCGTCCCAGGCCAAGGGAATAGTTAGTTCAGGCCTGGGGACGAGTCGTCCCCTGAATACAAAACCTCCATATTCTTCATTTTTGACAATTCGTTCGATGCGTGTGACCCCATAGGACTATATTAAGTTGGCAATGAGTTCGATCACATCGATCCTCATAAGACATGAGCGGATTCTAGCAAGCCATCATGCCTACCCAAATAATATAATATCAAGTTCGATTTTCCTACATAGAACATATCACAATCCCTTTGTCACACGATGTTATATTGAACATGAGTCATGGTCTACGTCAACTCATATTGTTCAATGCTTTCTCGTTACTAAGTAAATTGATCAATCGAATGATATTAATCACATTAATTCATTCGGGCATGGCCATGCACTACATCAATCTTACTTACGAGTGGCCTAGCAAACATCTCTCTTTACGAGGGACAAATTTCCATCTTGACTTATCATTCTTCCCAACAAGAATCATATCATGCCAATAATAGCCCTTATTGTTATCCGGTTAAAGACAACGTTAAACTATATCAAACATAATATTCATCGAGTGGAAGACGATGATAATCTCAGGTCAAAGGATATCAATGATATAACTATATGAGATTTATTTATGACATACGACCATGACATAAATCTCATAATGGGTCAAGTCCAGTACCTTGTTCTCTAACAAGTACCCATGAATCTAATGTGCATCTCCATGCATATAATCATCACATGATTATCCATTAGACTTCATACTAGTACTTCATAAGTACTATGGACATGATTATTAAAGTAAACATGCAAACACATATAATAATCAAAGAAACAATCTCTTATATAAATGAATAATGACAATACAAATAAGTCTATCTCTATAGCCTAGGGCACTAACACCTACACTAGTACCAGGTCTTAGAAAAACTCTATTGGCCGTGTGACAAGCCGTGTTTAAGGCCTCGGCCCAAAATTTTTTTGAAATTCATTTTGAAAACAACATCACACGTGCCATTTCAAGTAAGATCCTATTTTTCCTTTCAGCCACCCCATTTTGTTGAGGTGTTTCCTTTTAATTCACAAAAAGTAAAAACCAATGAATTATCAAACTCCGTTCCATGATCAGACCTTATTCGCATGATAAGAGCACAAAACATGTTTTTGATTTTAGCATGTAAGATTTTAAACTTTTCAAAAGTTTCTGATTTTTCTTTCAAAAAATATACCCAAGTAAATCTAGAAAAATCATCAACTATGACAAAAGTATATCTCTTACCTCCTAAACTGTCTACCTCAACTGGACCCATTAAATCCATATGCATCAATTGAAAACAGTGAGTTGTCCCAGAATACTCCTCATTGTGTTGGGTAGCACTATGGGTAGCACATGTCTGTTTACCTTTAAGACAATCTTCACATATGATTTTCTTACTTATGTCCAGAATAGGTATACCTCTTATAGCTTCAGCCTTAATGAGTTTCACAATGTTTCGAAAATGGACATGACCCAACTTTTGATGCCACAAGGTAGCATCATCAACTCTCACAGAATGACACACTTGTTTATCCTCAACAAGATAACAGTTATTACTTGATCTAGTACCAGTCATAACACAGTTATTGGTACAATCAAAAACTTCACAAGTGTTTTTATTGAATTTCACTTCAAGATTGTCATCACAAAGTTGGCTAATACTAATTAAATTAGTTACAAGTCCATCAACATGCAAAATATTTTTCAAAACAGGAAATTCAGGTACATTTAAAATCCCTTTTCCTACTATATTACTCTTGCCACCACCACCATATGTTACACTACCACCTTGAATATGTTCATATTCTTTCAAAAACATTTTTGTTCCTGCCATATGACGTGAACAACCACTATTAAAATACCATGAACCTTCAACATTAGTTTTTAAGGCAGTGTACACAACATCACATATCAGGTTAGACTTAGGTTTCCACACTTTCTTACTTTGATAATTTTTCTTCTGACTGCCAGTGATATCTGACGTGCTAGGCAACACTTCAGGGATCACACAGGAATTGGACTGTTTCTTTAGAAGAGTTTTACAATCATTTTTCAAATGTCCAGTAGAGTAACAGTAGTTACATATTTTCACCTTGTCAGAAGACTTATCAGAAGACATTAGTTCAACATTGTCTCTTTCTTTAACAAATACTAATTTATCTTCCTTATTAGCCAAAGCAGATGTAATAGCATTTAAGGACTCTTGAAAACCCATACCTGCCTTGAGTGGTTTGCTCAACCCAAGAATTGCATCTAACTTGGAGGAACTCGTGTTGAGTTTCTTAAATATGGCCTCTGCTAGAGTAAGCTTGACCTTGACTTTGTCCAGCTCCACATCCTTCTTTGTGAGCTGAACTTCCAATCTAGTCAAGCTATCTGTTAGGTCTTGAACCTCTTTGGACAGAGAAGCCACCTTCTTGTTCTCTTTCTTCCATTCGTCCACCAATTCTTAGCAAAGGTTCTTAAGACCACAAATGAGTTCATCCTTGCTGAACTCCTTACTTTGTTCACCCTCTTGTGAACTACTTGCATCCATGTTAACAGAACCCACAAAATAAACAGCATTTATCAAATTAAAATCTGTATACCTGTTGGATGATATCTCAGGTGCTATCCCACTTTGGATATCACATAAGGTATCACTGACAGAATCCGAGTCACAATTTGTGACCACCATTGCTGTTTGATATGAATCTTCAGATTGATTGGTCTCCTCATCCTGATTGTCACTGAGTGAAACCCATAGGTTCTTTCCCATCTTCCTTAGAGTGTTAGCACACTCGTTTGAGTAATGACCCCATCCAGAGCATGCATGACATTGGATTGATTCAAGGTATTTCGAATTAGATCTAGATTGATCTGATGATGCTCTCCTTATGGGACCACCTTTCTGAGTAGATGAAAATGTCCTCTTTGGCATTGAATTGTACACCTTGGTTTGTTGCTCTTTAGCCTTCACCTGCACATTTTCTTTGTTAAATTTTCGTAACATAGAGTTATATTTCCTAGCAAGCAAGGCAACACTGGCATCTTCACCTAATTCCTCAAAAATTTCGTCATCCTCATCAGTTGATACAATAGAGGATTGAAATTTTAAAGCAACACTCTTGCCTTTAGAAGCTTCACTTTGCTCAGCAAGGTTTGTCTCAAAAATTTTTAAAATGCTCATTAAGAAATTGATGTTCATAGTAGAAAGATTGTGAGCCTCTTCTATAAATGAAACCTTCATATTAAAACGCTTAGGGAGAGTTCTAATAGCCTTTGAAACCAATTGTTTGTTTGTAAAAGGTTCACCTAAAAGTTGACACTCATTAGCAATGTCAAACAATTTTTCAAAATAAGAGGAAATGGTATCATTTTCACCCATTCTCAATCTTTCAAATTTGCCAGTAAGACCTCTAAGTTTGTTTTCACGCACACTAGAATCACCTTCACAAAACCTTTGTAAAATATCCCAAGCTTCTTTAGCTGTGGAACAATTTTGAACAAGTTTAAAAATGTGCATGTCAACCCACTCAAAAATAGCATTAAGAGCTTTCTCATTAAAGTTAGCTAGGGTGATCTCTTCATTAGTCCACTCGTAGTCAGGTTTAACCTGGACATCACCATCCTCATCAGAAGGTAAAAGTGGAAGAAAGTACCCATTAACTATAGATCGCCACGCTCGAAGATCAATTGATTTGATATGCGAGCGAAGACGGATCTTCCAATATGCATAATTCGAACCATCTAAAACAGGAAGACGTTTTTGGTTTGGATTTGCACGATCATAAGCCATGACACCTAGACCAAGCACTTAGTATCGTCAAGTGACCTGCTCTGATACCAATTGAAATTGTCACGGCCAGAATCACAAGTGATATCCAAGGTGATAACAGCACCAACGATAGCACTTGGGATAGCACACACACACTTCGAAAATAAAACAATTTTATAAAAGAGATTGCAGCGGAATAAAAACACCAAAATTATTTTTCTCAAGTTATATAAATATAACTTGAGAGTGCCTCTTAGGCAAGACTTTATAATCACTATAATGAATTTACAAAGTCGAAAATGTTCCCTATGGCTATAACAATTTGAGCTCTATGGAACAAGAGATAAAGAACGGAATCCTATCCTAGCCTTCACACAACTTGATACCAATGTAATCAAGTGCGAAATTACAAGGGAGGAAGGATTAAAAGAACCAAACAAAGAACTCTATCTCTAAGCTTTCGAAGGTGTGTATAAAATGGCAAATATTGGCATATCTTCAAATGAAACCTTCCAAGCTTATTTATAGTCTTCAAATACTTGAAGGCTACTCAATAAACAGCCTTGGGGATGTATTTGCACGTTGAGGAAGAGTGGGGAAGAGGTTGAGGTTGTTCCTTGATTTAAGCACCCACTTTCTCAAAAATAGCAACCGAGTTGATTTATCTCCAAGTCCAAGCTTCAAACCTTGTACTCCCAAGCTTTATCAGCCTTGTACTCTTCTTTTATTCAGCAACAACTCCTTGACCAAGTCTCCACGTGTTTTAAATTGTTGTTGCCAAAGTTACGGTTTTATGCATAAAATGCATAAATTGTTTCCTTCCAAATTCCACACGTGTCTAGCTCTTTCTTCGATCCTATTGCAGTCTGAAATATGAACATAAATCATAGACTATACAGATTATATTAGCACATTAGTCCATTAAATAATAAACAAGAAATATACAACTATATAAATTTCAGTACAGGAAATCATCTGCGATATCACCTGAAATTTGGGAAATCATATCACCTGCAGTTTACACTAACAAACACTAATTTAGTACAATAATTTGTGCTGTAATATGGTTCACCCATTTGGCAAAAAGTGGGCCTTCAAAGTTTCAAATTTTAGTTCGTGATTTATTGAGAATTATTGAAAGAGTTGGGCAAGAATTTGCAATGATGAATACTAAATCTATGCTTGCTGATGGTGGGACTGTGTTTGAGTTGTTGACACTACTTTGCACAAGATGTATACATGCTTACATCCCTAGGCCCTGGCGACAGTGTTGGTGAATTTGGGTTTGGGATTTTTGGACCTCGAAACGGACGCTCTAGGTATGATCAGATTGATGATGTGAATGTTGATCAATTATGAGTTCGAGTTTTCAATTTTGGGTATGTTTCTGAATAATTGAAAAATGGGTGTCGCAGATGCAGCGCACCGGAGCCGATATAGATGGTTGTAGATCCGGTAGAAATATATCAAAATATAGTTTAACACGGTCCATAGTTGAGTGATTTTTGATGCATTTCTGTAAGTACCCCAATCCGGACCGCTCTCCATTCGAGCATACGGGAAACACCGATGATTCACGCATTTGTGATCCCGAAGACCCGTAACGTCCAAAAGGTCCAAGCTGACCAGTCAAACAAAGGAAGGACCTTTCAGGGATAAAAGGAAATTCAAGGGCTTTGCAGAAAATAACAAAAAAAAAGCGAAAATACATCAGCTTGCATACATGTCCGTACGAACACTTGTGTAAAACAAGATATGTTCGTAAGAACACTTATGTCAACACACCAAAATTATTACAAAATCTCCACAAAGTCCACAAATTGATACTCTCCCAAAATCTCTAGTCCCTATTTATACTTATCTTAAGTCGATTAAGGATACTTCCTGACATATCTCGATCCTTGCTTGGCGGTGCAATTTCTTAAAGCTTATGAATTTTGGTGAAGGCTTGATTCTTCTGAAAGTGATGTAGCGAAAGACTTGATAGATATCAATTACTGTTGTAACGTGCACGTTAGCTAGTAATTGATCTTCAACCCACGTTGAGTCGCGCACGATTGCCGGGAATTGGACGAAAGGAGAACATTCAAACTTTCGGATGTAACAGAGTAAACACTCAAATTTCATTAATCAATAACTGATTTTCGAAATTACAATAAACCCTAATTATATAGTGACCCTAGGACTTGAAAAACAAGTCAAAAACTTTTCAAAATAACCCTAGTCTATATAGTAACCTAATCAATCAATAAAATACTAAAATAAAGTCCTAATATACTTCTAATATCAAAAATACTAACAATCTAATATTAAATTCAAAAATAACAATAATAATTAAAATTAAACCTTAAGCTTATTCCTATATTAATCTGCATCATCGTCAAAAAGTTTTCTTGCTCTTCATTAATTGCAGTAGCCCTAAAAATTTTGGACTCTTCAAGAACAGACGTGTGGGCCGCAACAATGTAAAATTCTCCGAAAAGTTCCTGACATGAGTCGGTTTGATTTCAACAAAAATATCTACTTTTCTTTTTGGTTTTCTTTTTGGTAAGTTCTAAATTTAAGATTTGTTTTTTTTTTATTTTTAAAATGGCAAACAAATAAATAGTGTTTTAGATATTTATATCTTTTCCTTTTGTACAATTACAAAAAACCAATACTCCCTTTATTTCACTCGAAAAATCGTAAAATTGGTGTTGCACGGAAATTAATGAGGGAGTATAGTGGAGTAAGTGTTATAAGTATAAAAAGTGACGTAGCAGAGAGAATATAAGACAGATAATAGTAAATTGATAGTTATTTTTTTAATTAAAATTCATTAAAATAGCACAATTGGTGAAAGGATGGCATAGTCCAAGACACACGTACACACATACACCCACAAAATAAGATAAAAATTACATGAATTAATGAAACTGCATGAATAGAGGCATATCCGTCCCTCTTAATTTGACACTAAAACTAATTCCCAAACCAGAATATCCCTTTCTTCTCTTCATCATCACTTTCATCCTTCTCTATATAAACACACTTCTTAGATTCTCTCCACAACGCTTTCAAAATCGGAGTTCTATCACACTGATAATACTCTCCCAATATCGGCTTGATCGCTTTCGTGACCTCCGTTCCATGATAATGAGGAATACTCGAGAACAAATGGTGGGCCACGTGTGTATCTGTAATGTTATGGAACACAATATTTAGTATCCCATAATCTCTATCAACGGTAGATAACGCTCCTCTCAACCAGTTCCATTCAGAGTTGTCGAAATGAGGCAAAGAAGGGTGGGTATGGTGGAGATACGTTATGGTCACGATGAATGCGTTCATGATCATCAAAGGTCCACCATAGATGCAAAACACCCAACCAAAACTCGTTGCTAGTCCTAGGGTGTATAATCCGTATGCGAACGTAATAAGCCCGATATCGGATATAAAGATTAGGATGCGTTCTCTGTCGTTGAAAATGGGACTCTTGGGATCATAATGGCTAGCGAATCTATCATAAGGTCTTCCGGCTGCGTTTACGGATAGATAAAGATACCAACCTAGAGTGAGTTTTACTAGAATGGTAAGTACTCGGCCTAGTGGATTGTCAAGGGCATAATTGACCTTTGTTTTGATCTTTTCTTTGGTTTTAGGCACATAAACCTCATCGTGCTCGAGAGAACCGGTGTTAGCGTGGTGACGCCTATGACTAATTTTCCAAGAAAAATATGGCGTCAAGAGAGCAGAATGAAGGAAAAAACCTAAAAAGTCCTCGAGGAATTGGTTATCGCTAAAGGCATGGTGACCACAGTCATGAGCAACGAGCCATAGACCCATCATAACACAACCTTGGGCGAACCAATAAAGAGGCCATGAGACATATTGGAAAGGGTGTGGGACCAAAGGGATGTAAGTTGTGGCAAGGTAGTAGAAGATGGTAACTGCGGTTAGGTCGTAAACTAGGTAGGAGAATGAACGAAGGGTTGATCGATGGAAGCAATGGGGTGGTATGGCCTTCTTGATATCGCCTAATGTAAATGGAGGTTTCGATGTTGGGGCTCGTCGGAGCGATTCCGCAGGAAATTCCACCGGAGATTTCTTGAGTTCATCTGCAGTACCCATTTGCTCAAGTAGCTTGCTTGTAGATCACTCTTTGTGTGGTGTTTCTCACCTGTTTGAATTTCTTAAAACTTCAATCTCTAGTAGGGTTTATATAGCCTTTAGTTTTCAAGAAAGTCCAGATATTGGAATAATCCCTCAAAAGTGTGTTTATTTTAAAGCATGACCATGTGTTTTAAGCAACCTGCAAGCTTGTTGTTTTATTCTTGCAGTAGTACTATTCTTTTAACCAACATGAAATGCCCATCGAGTAAACCGCCTTTATTTGCCCATCGTAATATCGTTTTAACATTAATTTGACACCCGTACTATTGAAACGGCAAATGTATGATGCGTACTATAGTTTTGTTAAGCAAATTAATCAATGTTCCTAACGTCAGTTAAGCATTTAACAAAACCGTCCAACTAAGCAACCGTTGACCTAATCAACGCATACGTAGCAGCTGACTCGACAATTTTAACTAAATAAAAAAAAACTCAAGAAAATAATAACAATAAAATAATAATAATAATAATAATAAAATAATAGTAATAATAATAAAATAATAATAATAATAATAATAAAATAATAATAATAATAAAATAATAATAATAATAATATAATAATAATAATATAATAATAATAATAATAAAATAATAATACTAATAATAATAATAATAATAATAATAATAATAATAATAATAAAATAGTAATAATAATAATAATAATAATAATAATAATAATAATAATAATAATAATAATAATAATAATAATAATAATAATACTCAATATATCACCAAGTCAATATTATGAAAGAACCTACAAGCAAAACAATGAAAAATAAAATACAAAATGCCTTTGATCTAACGGAAAGGTGGTTCCATCAGGAAGAACAACCCACCCAGCTTCCCCTTGCCAAAGCCGCAATCACATCGTTAATATCAGTCCTAACCCTTAGGGGCCGTTTTATTATTATTATTATTATTATTATTATTATTATTATTATTATTATTATTATTATTATTATTATTATTATTATTATTATTATTATTATTATTATTATTATTTTATTTTATTATTATTATTTTATTATTAATATTTTATTATTATTATTATTATTATTTTATTATTATTATTATTTTATTATTATTCTTATTATTATTATTTTATTATTATTATTATTATTATTATTTTATTATTAATATTTTATTATTAATATTTTATTATTAATATTTTATTATTATTATTATTATTTTATTGAGTTTTTTTTAAGGAGTTAAAATTGTCCAGTAAGCTGCCACGTATACGTTGACTTGGTCAACGGCTGCTTAGTAAGGACGGTTTCGTTAAATGCTTAACTGACGTTAGGAACATTGGTTAATTTGCTTAATAAAACTATAGTACGCATCATACATTTGTCGTTTCAATAGTACGAGTGTCAAATTGATGTTGAAACGATAGTACGAGGGGCAAAAAAACAGTTTACTCAAATGCCATTGGTCCATTGTCATTGGGGAACCATTGATGGTTTTTAACCGGATAGTTTAAAATTTATATACTCCCTCTGTTCCACAAATGTACGCACTTTTTGTGTCGGTGCGAGAATTAAGGTAAAAAATGATAAAGGTGAAGTGTTGTGAGTGTAAAAGTAAAATAGGAGAGAATGAGTGGAGAGAATATTAAATTTGAAAAGTGTTGTGAATAGAGAGAAGTGGATCCCATTTCCATTTTAGGAAAGTGCAGATTATTGTGAAACGTTCAAAAAGAATCTTTTTGCATATTATCGTGAGACGGGGGAAGTATTTATAATAATATGTTCCGACAAGATTTTTTTTGAAAAAAAAAATAAGACCAATGGGACGAAGGGAGCAGTTATTACCTTACTTTTATCCACTTGAATTATAAGCAATAGTGTGTTGGACAATAGTCAATTATACCTTAATTCAAAGTCGCTCTTTTTTTTTTTTTTTTTTTATAATCATGTAAATTCTTAATTTACTTAAAATATTGAGGATATTTTTTATTTTTTTTGATATCCAGGTTCCCAATTTCGTCGGATTAAGTTTTGGACCATCAGTCATCGGCCCCAGTGACTGACGGAGGTAAATAGCGGGATATGTCCGAGTTAGTCAGGGTGAAAGCACCCCTTATACTACTGGCTCCAAGGAAACCCTCCTACGTGACACTTACATCATCAATTAATTTGTTGCTCCAGCTGTTTCTGTCAATATTCGAATTTTTCACGCTGAACCTGCAAGCCCAACAATGCTTCTTCCTTTACCGCTCTATTGTCGGGCGGATAATTTTATTTATTTTTTATTTTTATTTTTTTTTTTTTGATACGGGTTCCCCAACTTCGCCAGAGTTAGTCTGGACCTGACCACTAGCCACCTGGTCCGCGGTGTCACAGCGGAGGTAAATCGCGGATATGCCCAAATCGATCGGGGTGAAGACTCCTTATACTCCTGGCCCAGAGGAGCCTCTCCTACAACGCGGTAGTTGAACTCCCCACAGAGGGGTTGGCTCGCAATGCCGCTTCCTTAACTGAATGGATGTGCCCGGGAGGCTCCTAAGGACCCTGAAACCCACCTGAAATCCAAGGAAGAAATTAATTCACAAGGATTCCCCTTGGGGGGAATCGAACCGATTGACCTCCTCGAGAAGCCACCCAAAATACCATTGGGCCATGGCCCATTAGGTGGATAATTTTATTTATTTAATGTGATTGTGCGAAGTAGGAGGAGAAACTAGAAAGAGACAAAGAGTGGGTGTGGGTTAGGTATGGGGACCATGTGGTACAGCATAGACCATGTGATGGTCACAGTGTTCTTCAAGTTTACAATATTACCCCCTATTTGCCACTTAAGAAAAGGTTGATTCAAGACCATATTCTCATCAGTATCAGTGATCTCAATTCAACTCAATCTCAAATAAAATATTAATTTTGAGTGCGTCTGGGGAGAAACGCGTTTCTCCATCGCGTATGGAGAAACGGGGCTTATTATGTCGTGCGACGTAAGTAGCCAGTTTCTGGATATCCTTTACAAAGCTTCTGGATATCCAGAAGCTTTGAAATGGATAGCCAGAAACTTTGTAAAAGATATCCAGAAACCAAGTATTTTTTCTGGATATCCTTTACAAAGCTTCTGGATATCCAGAAGCTTTGAAATGGATATCCAGAAGCTTTGTAAAGGATATCCAGGAAAAAATATTTGGTTCTGGATATCCTTTTCAAAGCTTCGGCTATCCTTTCAGCTTACGGATATCCTTTCCAAAGCTTCTGGATATCCAGAAGCTGATGAAGTGATATCCAGTTTTTGTAGCTAGGTATGTCGCACGACATAACAAGTCCCGTTTCTCCATAAGCGACGGAGAAACGCGTTTCTCCCCAGATTTTGTGATTAATTTTTCTCATGTTCATATATACCACTCCAACCTTAGATTCCCTCCGTCCCAAAATGTTTATCCCATTTAACTTTTTTTGTTAAACTTTGACCACTAATTTATGAGAGATTAATCATTTTCATGAAATTTTAAAAGTTGTTGTTGATAATATTATTAATGGTGAATCAATAGGAATTTTTAGAATTTCATAAACATAATTAAGTTGTCATATATTTGTGATCAAAGATTAACAAAAAAGTCAAATGGGAGTATAAATTATACTCCCTCCGTCTCAAAATGTTTGTCCCAACCGAACCGAACTCAACCCAATCCAACCTAACCTTTTAATAAAATGTTTATTTTTCTTTACTCCAACTTACCTAAAATACGAATCATTTTTTTTTTAAATAATTACCCATAAAATTATTAATTCATGAATTTTGATAAAAAAAATAATATGAATTTTGATATATTTTTTGTTTTTTTAATTTATATAATTATATAAAATATACTAATTTTAAAAATATATTTATATAAACGTAAAATCAAAACAATTTGGTGGAAAAAAAATGGTGACCCAACTGGGCCAAACCTAGTAGGGGTGTGCTCGGTCCGGTTTGGTTCGGTTTTAGACTAAAATCGAAATCGAACCGAAAGATATCGGTTTTTGTATTTTAAAACCATTAAGATTCGGTTTTATTCGGTTTCGGTTTGGTTCGGTGTCATTCGGTTTCAACAAGATGAGAAGAACATGCATATATTGATGGTTGGATTATGATGATTACATTCAACAAGATGAAATTTATTAATCCCTCATTAACAAAGCAAGATGAGAAGATGCAATACTAAAGTACTTAAGATTTTCATGACAAATTTAAGTATTTCACCTGCCACTACAAATAACAGTTAAACTACCGTAAGCATAATTTTAACTCCAAAGAAAGATGAGAAGATGAAATTTATATATACTCCCTCCGTCCCATTAATAACTTCACCTTTTGTCATTTTGGGTGTCCCATTGAAAGCTTCACCTTTTTTTTTTTTGGCAAAGAATCTTTACTATTTCCTCAACTCATTCTCTCTCCTACATTATTTTAATACTCACAATACCATTATAATTTACTATTCACTCCACTCATTCTCTCTCTTATTTTACTATTATACTCACAACATTTTTTATACCCTTAATTTGCGTGTCGAAGCCAAAATGGTGAACCAAATAATGGGACGGAGGGAGTATATATTAAAATGACACGTAGTTTTTATAATATCGGTTCGGTTCGGTTTTATCGGCTCGGTTTTTCATTTGAAACCAAAACCGAAACCGAAAATTTCGGTTTTTAAATGGTTAAAATCATTAACATTTCAATTTTTTCGATTTCGATTTTTTCGATTCGATTTTCTCGATTTCGATCCAGTTTTTTCGATTTTTCGGTTTCGTTGCACACCCTTAAAACCTAGGATTGGCAGATTGGCTGGTTAACCTAGGATGACTTTCTATTTTTTTAATTTTTTTTTTTTTTTGATTTTGTCTTTTTTTTTTTGTAGTGATTCTCCCTCCAGGTCACCAAATCACCAATGTGAACGGTCTCACATGGCAATACAGGGTAGCAATTTGGAAGTGAGGTGTTTATAATTATAAACTACAGTGGTTTCATCCCACTCCCTCATTTTATCTAACACTTTTTACACTTTTTCTCATCCACCTAATATTTTATCTATCCATTTCATTTACCCCCACTCCAATGACTAACTTAAATTAAATTTCAACTCCCTCCAACTCATCATTCTATACCCCCACTACTTTTATTTTATTTTATTTATATTCTTTATTTTATTTTTATGATTAGTAAAATAATAATAATTATTATTATTATTTATAATTAAAAAAATATTTCACACTTAATTAAAAAAATATTGCATCAATTTATAGGTTAAAAAAAATATAATTATTTGTTTTAAATGAATGCTAAAATGAAAAAAGATAATTGAGAAATGAGTGTTTTTTTTTTGTGTCCAAATCAAATGAAACTTATATCGATTTGTAGGGAAAAAAAAATGATGAATTTTGATGAAAAAAAAATTAAAAAAAATAATAATTTACTAGGTAATAATTCAGCCCAAATTGAAAACTAAGTGTTTTTTTTTTGTGTCCAAATCAAATGAAACTTATATCGATTTGTAGGGGAAAAAATGATGAATTTTGGTGAAAAAAAAAATTAAAAAAAATAATAATTTACTAGGTAATAATTCAGCCCAAATTGAAAACTAAGTGTTTTTTTTTTGTGTCCAAATCAAATGAAACTTATATCGATTTGTAGGGGAAAAAAATGATGAATTTTGGTGAAAAAAAAAATTAAAAAAAATAATAATTTACTAGGTAATAATTCAGCCCAAATTGAAAACTAAGTGTTTTTTTTTTGTGTCCAAATCAAATGAAACTTATATCGATTTGTAGGGGAAAAAAATGATGAATTTTGGTGAAAAAAATTAAAAAAAATAATAATTTACTAGGTAATAATTCAAATTCCAAATTGAAAACTAAGTGTTTTTTTTGTGTCCAAATCAAATGAAACTTATATCGATTTGTAGGGAAAAAAAATGATGAATTTTGGTGAAAAAAAAAAATTAAAAAAAATAATAATTTACTAGGTAATAATTCAGCCCAAATTGAAAACTAAGTGTTTTTTTTTGTGTCCAAATCAAATGAAACTTATATCGATTTGTAGGGAAAAAAAAATGATGAATTTTGGTGAATTTTTTTTTTTATTTTTAAATCATTTATTATGAGATAATTGAGTTTAAATAATTGGGTGAAAAAATAATAAAGTACGAACCAATACCCATTTGACACGTGGCAAGTTCCGGAAAAAAAAAAAAAATAACCTGCGCCTCACGCGCCTATCCGGAGCGTGAGGTACACGCGCCTTGTACCCCTCCAATGCCAAGCCGACATGTGTCCATTAAAAAAAAAAAAAAAAAGAAAAGGCTTTTTCATACGGGATGAAAACTTTCATCCCGTCATTCCATTTAACTAAGCTTTAATACCCCATTGGAGTGGTCAGCTGGATGGATGAAATGGGATTTCATCCCCCATTTCATCCCCCCATTATTGTAGCTAGTCTAAAGGCTTGGCCGTGGGATTTGAGTTGGCATGTGGGCTCCATCTTTGTCTCATTCTGAATTTGTCCATTCAAATTTGTCCACGTTTTAGGCAGCTATTTGCTGCTGCCACTCCATAAATTCTATTTGAAAAAATTTCAAATTGAATCGAATCATAAAAAAATTCCAATCGAACTAAACCAAATCGCTATGATTTGGTTCAAATCACGGTTCAACTATGTGATTCAGACCGTGGTTCAGACCGTGGTTCAGACCATTATTTAGATTACGGTTCAACCCACGATTCAGACCGCAACTCATTTTCATATTGTTTAAATTTTCCGTGATCATGGTGGAAGAGTGAAAAATGCGAGTGTTTAAGAGACTAGAGGAAGAGAGAGGTCGAATGAAGAAAAACACTTTACAATGGCGATCGTAGAGAGAACTTGATTATTTATGTGTCGTAATGAAGATAACAAATGATAAAATTAATTTTAAATAAAATACAAAACAAGGGTTATGATTAGTTTATGTAAATTTTAATAAAGATACAAAAATATTAAATAAGATACAAAACAAGAGTTAAGATTAGTTTATGTAATGTGGTTCGGTTTGGCGGTTTGATCTCGCGGTTCGGTTTGGTGGTTCGGTTTCGCGATCTCAAACTGCTGTTTGGTTTGGGAGGGTCAGACCACAAACCAAACCGAACCACTTACACCCCTAGATACAAAATATTTTCACATTGGCACAATTGTTTAAACTCATTTTACAAATCTATTATACAATACAGGGCTAAGTAACTGTCTCTTAGCCCTTCCATAAATGGTGGCTGAGATTAATTGATTCAAGGGTCAAGATTGGTCGACAGTTTCTTTTCCCACTCTCACGGCAGTTGGTGATGACGATTTTTCCAAAAATATACTTTTCATAGTCATGGAAAATTGCCTTCCTCAACCTTCTCTCCAGATTCGTCTCTCTCAAACTTCTGGGTCTCGCCTTCCTCTTTCCCTCCGCCTCCGTCCTCCCTTCGCCTCTATCCTTCTCCTTTCGCTGCCATCGACACATCCCCTCACATCTTTGCGTTATCTCCGGGTTGTTCGTAATACATGACCAGAAATTGGAGGAATTAGGGTTTCGCAAAAAGAGAGAATTCAAGTAATACTTTTCTTTTGCTGGCTTGAATCTTGAGTTTCGCTTCTCTCAATTCGTTCTTTGTTTGCTTCTTTGTAGATTTCATAGGTTGATTAAAAAAAAAAAGTTTCCAAGAAGAAATTTGAGTTGGGTCTCTTGAATTTTGGGGATTTGAGAGGGGGATTTCTTCAAATTTCCGCAACAATTATTTGCTTGGAATCATGGCTTTCTTGGATTTTGTTTTAGGGTTCTGTCATCTTGGGTTTACTAGGAGAATGGGAAAGTAAAATTTTCTTGATTTTTAAGCCATTGTTTCCAATTTTCATTGATTTCTATTGATTATCATGGACTGGACTGTTATGTTATGTGGAAACAAAATGTTGTTTGTGGGAGTATTTATTTTTTTAATTTGAAAAGTGACATTTATTTTGAAAATGAGAGAAAAGAAAAGTGCATCATTTATTTCGGGACGAAGGAGTATAAATGCACCTAAACAAAATCAAAAGAGTATAATGTTTTCATAAAAAGAAAAAAAAAAGTAATCTTTGTCATTCAATAATTATTATTACCAATGAGTCATTTATTTACTTGATTTATTTGATCGAATTATTTGCTTAAAATAAATAAATAGTTAATTAGGTAAATAGACACAATTCAGAAAATGAATTCAAACGACTTCAATAGTTCAACTATTCAATCTTCAGACTCAGATCTGCCTCTTATTGATTCAGCCAGATTCAGATGTGAAATCAGATTTCAGAATTTAGCACTTAATGTATTCCGAGGTCTTTTGACTTTTGAGTAATACTTCCCATGACATTTTGATTTAATATGTTTGAACCTCCCTATTATTTGTTTGCTAGGTGCAGAATGTATTAGACATTTTTTTTCACATTGAGTATGAAAAAGTAAGTCATATTTGCAATTCTTGAAAACTTTTCGCAGTAATGGTATCAATGCTAAGCATTTCACTCCACTTTTCTTCTGAATCGTAAACCCCCTCCCTTCCTCAGTTGCCACTATTTCCATCGGTAGTAAAGGCAATGATTTGGTCCTAAAAAGTGGCAAAGCTAAGTATATTTGGAAAGGGGGTCACCGAGGGTGGGGCTTGACTTTATCACTAGGTTAGAAGTTTAGAACTAGTAATTTAGAGGAAATGATATTATTATTTTCTATTTAATTTCATTAGTGAAAACTGAAATCACTAACTTATGTTAGAAGTTTAGAACTGATTTTCTTTCGTTGTTGGCTATAGACAACATAATTTTCTTATTTGTTAATGGATATGAATGTATGGTTCAGGATTGATGTGGGAAAGACGAAAATGACTGTGGAGTGGGAATTTATGTGAGAACGACAAAATTAAAAGGGGTTCTTTATATTTTCTATGCCCGACCATCATGTATATCGTCCCGTGCGATTGGCACGAGCATCTGAGTACTGATTTACTTATATGGAAAACCAACTAATTATGTATCATGCATACCTAGGAGGAAATAGCACTTTACTCCTGCCACTAAATTCAAACGAAGTTGCAATGTAACACTTAAAGATTTATTTTTTGAATTTATTACGTTATGTTCACATTTTATTGCAATTTAGAGCAAAAAATGATGACGCTCGACAAAAGATAACGAATTAGACGAAAAATGTAACAAACATCTTTCAAATTCACATTTTTCAACCCTTAAAGTTTCATATTTTTAAAATAAAATATTGTAACATTAAATTCTAATAAATAAAACATTATTTTATAATATTTTTTAAAAAACATATAAATCAAATTAATATTATATTGAAAAATATAAAACAATCTTAAAAGAGAAAATATCAATTTTTATTTTTAAAAAGAAAATTATACTCCGTCTGTCCCAAAAAATACGTTACATATATATAAAAAAAATCTTTTTCCCATTTTTTCTTTTCTTTATTAAAAATGTGTATTTACTAATTTCTTAAGTGGACAATTAGGGAGACGGTGGCTTGTGGAGAAGGGAGAGGGAAGCTATAGAAAAAGAAGGGTTTTTATTTTTTCAATGTGGCAGTTAAATTATTTCAGAAATCTGAGGAATATTTTTTGAAGAGTATTATTTTTATGCTAGAAAAAAAGGTTTTATTTTAATGTTTAAAATATTAAGATTTTTTTTTTTAGAAAAATATAAATTTTCTTAAAGAATAGTATGTAATTTTTAGTAGCAAATTAGTATAATTTTTATGAAAACTGTAAATAAAAATCATTCAAATTTTTTTTTCTAATGTTTCTCTATTTTATACATATTATATTAATTTTTTGATATTATTTATATATTATTATTTAATAGTATTATATTTATTAGAATTATTATTACAACATATTTTCATAAAATTATTAAATTTTAGGGCAAAAATAAATTTATAAGATCGTTACACTTTTCGTCCATTTCGTTAATTTTTGCAAATATCATTCTCATCGCCTCTATTATGATAAATGGTTTTTTATTTTTAAATATATTTATATTTGGATTATTTTGCTAATTATTTTAACTAATATAAATGAATTTTATTTATAATCTATTAGTTTTTTCATCGTATTGTTTATAAAAAATTAGATTTGAAACTTATAAAAAATAAATTACAATATTAATTTCAAGAAATGCTTCCTAAAATGATGCCATCATCAAAACAACTATAATTATAATGTAAATATCATTTATTTTTTTCATGACATAAGCTAATTATTTCCAAGTAAACAATAAGAAGAAAACGGTGGGTTAAAGATAACATATTTTTATAATTAACTTATGTTTTAATTTTTGTATTATAATCTCGTTACGTTTGAAAAAAAAAATTGAATTTTTATAATATAAATTATGCACCCGCTGTCGAAACGTCCTAGATCCTCCCACTGATTATTACTTTTTATATTGAGTGAGTCTCCTGTGAGAACACACATACCCGTCTCATGGGTGGGCAGATTCGGAATGACCATGACCCGTGACCCGCTGACCAAATTTCCACTTGCCGGTTATGCCACGTTGTTTCTTGTTCCCATTTGCCATGTACCGCCTCCTTTTTATTATTATGCGTTTTTATTACTTTCTTTTCTTTTTGCTTTTTTTATTATTTTTTTCTTTTCATTATTTTTTATTTTATTTTTTTTTTTCTTTTTATCTTTTCATTATTTTTTTATTATTTTTACTATTAATTCACAAGTGTAGTACTATTATTTATAGCAATACAACTATTACTTATAGCAATACCAACTATTACTTAAACAAATGAGAAGTATTATTCAAAATGAAAACAGTTTCTAAAATTATTAGTATTAGTTAAAAAATAAAATAACACTATTACTTCACAATTGTAGTACTATTACTTATAGCAATACCAACTATTACTTAAACAAATGAGAAGTATTACTCAAAATGAAAAAAGTTCCTAAAACTATTTTTAGTTAAAAAAAAAAAAATAACACTATTACTTCACAAGTGTAGTACTATTACTTATAGCAATACCAACTATTACTTAAACAAATGAGAAGTATTACTCAAAATAAAAAAAGTTCCTAAAACTATTTTTAGTTAAAAAAAAAAAAAAATAACACTATTACTTCACAAGTGTAGTACTATTACTTATAGCAATATCAACTATTACTTAAACAAATAAGAAGTATTACTCAAAATAAAAACAATTATTAAAACTATTTTTCGGAAAACACTATTACTTTACAAGTGTAGTACTATTATTTATAACAATACCAACTATTACTTTACAAATGTAGTACTATTATTTATAACAATATCAACTATTACTTTACAAGTGTAGTACTATTATTTATAACAATATCAACTATTACTTAAACACATAAGAATTATTACTCAAAATGAAAACACCTTCCTCTTCCAATCCACAAAGTGTAGTACTATTACTTATAGCAATACCAATTATTACTTAAACAAATGAGAATTATTACTCAAAATGAAAATCCCTAAACCAAAGCAACCCTCTTTACCAAAATCTCCATTTGCCAACGCCGCTAAACCCTCTTCGACATACGTTCTACCGGAAACTTGCTTTCTGGTTAATTTCAATTTCACTCACAATTGATTTCCTTCAATTTGGTTTTATTGACCGACATACAATTCAATCAATCACTGAGCTAGTTATAATGCCGGTTCTCGTTTAGGAATGGCATCCTGGACAAGTGGGCGAAGAAGCCGTCGTTGGCGGAGAAGCCAATCGTCGCTTCGAAACTTCAGAGAGGGATTGAAGAAGTGGTTTGTTGATTTGGTTTGGGTGTGAGGAAATTGGATCGGTGATAGGCTTGAATTGAAGTTCGCCTATTGTTTTTGAGATCGGAGAGGGATTGGGGAAGGTTTGGCCGGAGAGAGAGCTTGGATTGAGGAAGAAGACGACGCAGGGTGGGCAATTGCGTATAGAGAGAGAGTGATGAGAGAGAGTGGTGCGTGGGTATTCTTGGGCGGGTAGGGCGGGTCATGGCCATGGATCCGACCCGTCTCATGGATGAGACGGGTATTGTTGTTCCTACGCAAGTTTTTGTCTTTTATATTTTATTTTATCCTTATATTTCGAATCTTATTGCAAAATTATTAGTAATTGTTTATTAAGCACAATAACGTAGAAAGAGATAATAATCAACCAGAGATATTTGGTACCTTCCTTTTCCATCAACCTTTTTTTTAGTGAACCATATAATCATTGCAGGCTAGAAAACCAAGCATAATGGAAAATTGGGTTGTCTTCTTGGCCCATGATTTCTCCTCTGAAATAAAAATTAATATTGAAATAAATAAGCATAAAATTAATAGAGAATTAGGTTGTTGGGTGAAAATTATAACAATTAAGTTTGATAATCTTGTCTTAATATATTTTTTGGTACATAAAATATAAAGTCGAGATAATTTGTATCAATTTTGTGTATCACAGTGTTTACTACTTGTGATTCAATGGTTATGATCATTATGAATGACATCTGCATGACATAATCATTATTGCATAACCGTTGAATTACATATGGTACACAATGTGATACAAAAAAGTGATACAGATTATGGCTCATAAGTAAATTATGCCAAGACTTTTGGGTCTCGTGAGGAGTATCTGGATTTGTAGTTTGAATCTAAGATCACAACACAACCAAGAAACACCATTAGAGATCAAGTCGAATTTAATCCCGATTTATACCTTCAAGTGTGAGTAAGATTTCTAAGAGATTATACTGAGCACAAGGCTTAAAATCCATTAGCGTGCGTGTATATTGGTTAGAACATGCCTTACTCTGTTACTCACGAGAGCTAAGAGGAGTATTTGTAGTAGGTGAGGGAGCTTGTGGAGAAATCATCACCATTGAGCATATACTGTATGTCCTTGGTTGGACACATGGCGTGCCCTAGTTGGAGGGTGCAGAGAAAGGACACTACCGGGATTGTGGTGTCTGAAACAGTACAATGTTGAGAAATTGGTGCTTTCCGAGCAGTAATTGTCTCATACAAAGTGTACAAAAAAAAATAACATGTATGCAACATCCATATGGAAAATAATAAAGACAAGAATACGCATTTCTTTTTACCCAGTTCATCCCTTTTTTTTTTTTTTTTTTTTGATACCCAGTGCTCCCATCTTCGCCGGACTAATCCTGACCATCGCACCGATCCCACAAAGATATCGGCGGAGGTAAATCGCAGACGTACTATACACTGCGCAAGACCCCTTATACTCCGTGAGCCCCAAGGGAGCCTCCTACAAGGCGCATTTACATCACTCTTACATCACCAAATGGCTGCTCCGGCTGCTCCTGCCAAAGAGGCATTTACATCACTCTTATAACACCAAATGGCTGCTCCAGCTTTGCACCTGCCAAGATTTGAACTCCCCACACCGAGGATACAAGCCCAGCAATGCCGCTTCCTTAACTGCACGGATGTGCCCCGGAGAGCTCCTAAGGACCCTGAAACCAAGGTAGGAAATTAAGCCTCAAGAATCCCCTTAGGGGGATTCAAACCGGCGACCTCCCCTTCGGGAAATCACCATGATACCACTGGGCCAAGGCCCGTTAGGTTACCCAGTTCATCCCTTCATACTACATCTGGGGGCACTACCAATGATATTCACTAATATCATAATTTGTCGTGTTACAAATAAAGCTCATGATCTCCTTTAGAGTTATCCCCTCTATCTATGTAAACACACCACCCACCCGTTACAGCCCCTAAAAATAATTTAGGCCATCCATAAAATGCCCCTAAGGGCACCCCAAAGACCTACCACTGTCTTGACTCTCTTTGTGAATTTCACAGATTCTCTCTCGCTAATTTTTCTACCACCACAATATTCAAGGTCATCACTTGTATTTATACATGAACAACAAACCTAAACCCACAAGGATTCTAATTCCTTCCCTAATAAGTAAACTCCTTGCCCAAGAAAAAAAATTTGTTGCCAAAAGTGACCACGCCAAAATAGGAAACCAAATATCTACACAATCCGGCCCAGTAGAAGCTTCCCGACCGCCCGTCAATCTCTGTTGTACGACCAGCTTTGTCGTTTTCCAAGAATAGACCAGCCCACTCCATGGGCTGCTCATGATTTCAAGCATGACCATGATTTTCTCTGTTTTTCTATCATCACCTCTTTTCTTGCAACCTCAATCCTCTTCCAACTAGAATTGTATCCATTCTAACAATCTTCCACCCTGAAGACAAACCATGAGATTTGGGAAGATACAAGGGAAGCGAAAGGAGATTACCAAATTTCCTAATCATTAAATGTCCCAAAAGGGAAATATATTAGGTAATTATTGAGAATGGCAGGAAATTTAAGAGGCGGAATGCAGAGATTCGGCACTTCCTTGCCATGATGTAGATCAATCCCAACACTGTGTGTATTATCAATTCATAAGAGAATGGATATGGTCAAGCAGCAAACTGACAAGTCTAAAGGGCCAAACAGCTGGAGGCATAATTTGACAGGTTAAAATGCAAGCAGAACAAGAGCCTATTGCCTCAAAAAATGCAAGCGTATCTATAATATAATATCGACTGGTGAGAAAATGAAGCAGAGCATAAGAAGTAGATGTATAAGGCAAGAAAAGCAGGAAGCGCAGAAGCAAATTTCCCTAACAAAAGCAAGTAAAGCTATCCATCATCTCACCAACTTGTGTTACCCAAAGGTCACATCTTTGAATGGCATATGTGACACAAACTAGAACAAAAAAGAGAAGGCACTTTAGAAGTCGTAGACTTGGGAGAGTGTACGAGGCACAAACTAGAACTAAAGAAAGAACAAAAGGACCACTGCATATAGCCACTTAGGGATCATATAAAAGGGTATACAAGACACAAAACAGATAATAACCACAGATTAACCCAAATCAATTAAATACCCCAGCCTGATAAGTCATTTCATAGCGCTACCAAACATAAAGCCCAAATGGGATGATAACAAAAGAAATAGTCATTTCAACTTAGTCTCCAATCGGAAAATCCAAGGATTTTGGAGGACATTAACAGGGAGCTCACATATTTACTCAAAAGGAAAATAATAGTTCATGCAACTAGCTAATATAGAATAAGGTAGAGTAGTATTCCAGATTCTAACACCATCATATCGACATTTCAGAGACAGCAACGTTTACTCAAACGCCCAGGCATTCTCCCGGCGCACCTCCTCTTCTTCCTCAGGGGTGAAGTCGTTCTTGATGTTGAAGGTCTTGCGAATCTCTTCAGGAGTCTTTCCTTTGATCATGTCAGCCACAGTTTGACATGTCAAGTCCAGCAAGCTCTTGATATTCAGATAATTAGCAGCCTAAGAAACAGACATTACAGCCACAATCAACCATGTTAATTTAGCTTAAACAAGTACTAAACATAAGAACACTACTCACGAAAAAACAGCCATGCATATGTTCAAATATACCAAATCATTTTGAAGGAAAATACAAGCAAAAAAGAGAAGTGCAGAAATGCGACCAAAGCTCCACATATCATACGGTATAATGAAACATGCATGCAGCAATTGACAGCAAAAAATTAACACACTGTAAACCACATGCCATCCAGACTTATAAAACAATATAGTGAACCATCGTTCTAACAACAAGTTGCACAGCCAAAACACGAGAAAAGTACCTTTTTCGTCCTTCTAACTAGTTTAAGTTTTACCTTTACATCCTTGAACCAATTTTTTTTACTTAAAGAATCTTTAACCTATTATTTCGTGGATTATTTCATCCTTCCATCAATTAGCCGTCAAGTTCACCACAAATGTGTTGATGTGGCATGATGATTCATCAGTTTTTGCTTATTTGGCAATGTCATTACATAGTTGGCATACACTAGATGATTATGTGGATTTGTAAGGGTCAAAATGCCAAAGCTGAAACTGTAGACCTATAAATAAAATATGTTCCATAATATTAAAGGACTCAAAAATAAAACAAAAATCCCACTTTGATTATTAATACCTACGGTTCATCGTTGAGAACTAACTTTCTTTCTTCATCCTTGTCTCCTCCATCCATCTCCCTCCTCCATCTCTTCTTCCTCCATCCATGAAACAACCACACACCATGTCTACCCAACCCCCACCCACCCAACCCCACCATCATCTCTTCTCCCTTCCTTCCTTCCTCTCACTTCTTTTTTCATCTTAACCAAGAAACCCCAAATCTAACCCCAGAATTCAAAACCCCCAAATCTAACCTAATCCCTAATCAAATTAATCAATCCCTCCCCACCTCGTCTCTCTCGCTCTCCCTACATTGTCGCCACAGAGACCACGCCAGACCCACCTCGACATCATTTCTAATCTCCGCCTCTGCCTCATACCACTCATTTCTACCCAAGTGGTTTCGAGGAAAATTACATCTCTCTCAGTCCATTCAAGCTTTCTCTCTAAACCCTAGTTCTTCAATCTTCAATTTGGGTTTCAAACTGAAACCCAAATCGAACCCGAATCCCGACATTTCCTCTGTTTCTCCAAACTCTCTTCTCTTCGTCCAATCTCGCTTCTCTCTTTGATCGGTTGTGAGGGTTTGTCAAGGACGAAAATCAATAAATGGAGAAGATGTAGGTTGTGACTCTTGATTGTTTCTTCCAATTTGATTTTTTTTTGTTTTATGGGTTTAAAGTTAAAACTAGTGTGGTGTTGTTTTGGGTTGCATTGGATGGGGGTGTTTTGCTGTGGTTGTTGATGGTTGTGGTCTGTGGTTGTAGGGAAGGAGATGGTTGACTTAAAAAAGATTAACCATATTGGTGGCACAAATAAATCAGATTAAAAAATTAATGATTTTTAGTAAAATTAGTAAAAAATAAAAGAAAATCGTTTTCTAAACAATTCAATACTTATTTATCAAAAATTCATTACTATATTTTTTTTAATAATTATACATACTCCCTCCGTCCCATAGTAATATGCAAAGTCAAAGAAAAATTGTCAACTTTATTGTACTTTGACTAAGATGTTATAGAAAATTTGTTTATCCTAATAAAATTTTGAATATTGTTATTGACTCGGCATTAAGAATACTATTAATAACAATTTTAAGATTTTCATTAGAATAATCAAATGTTATATAAGTTTTTAGTCAAAGTACAATTAAGTTGACTATTTTTCTTTGACTTTACATATTACTATGGGACGGAGGGAGTATATTTTTTGCAAGATAAGATATTTAAGTATTCCTTCAAAAAAAGATATTTAAGTATTTTTAAATTTTTTACTAAAATTAAATATTTATATATATTTCAGTAAATTAATCATTTAGTTATTGCTTAATTTAATAATTGAGAAATTAATTATCAAATTTATTATACATTTACACTTTCTTCAGCATAAAATTGAAATAAACACATTTTTAACAATATTAAGATTTACAGTTTGATACTTGTACAATTTCACCCCTTGTAGTTCCACATCAGCATGTTCTTATAATGTTCATTGCCAAATAAGCAAAAATGATGCGTCAGCATTCCACGTCAGCTCATTTAACGGTGAACTTGACGACTAACTAACGGAAGGATGAAATAATCCATGAAACAATAGGTTAAGGATTCTAAAGTAAAAAATGGTTTAAGGACGTAAAGGTAAACTTTAAACTAGCTGAGGGACGAAAAAGGTACTTTTCTCGCCAAAACACTAGACCTTCTGTAAAACATTCACTCAAACGTAAAGCCTAAAAAACCGAAACAGAAAAAATTTACAGCATTTCCTTGAGTTTATTCATCTTTCATTGTCAGAGAACTGAATAACATAAGCTCAGAACATCACACAGATATCATTTAACAAACAAAACACTAAGCCTTCGGTCAAATATTCAGCCTACCCCAATTAACCCAAACCAATCGAGGCACGTGCATTACCTTCACTACACTCGGTAATATATAAATAAACAATAGCCAAAGAAACTCCATAATGTAAAGCACAGTAAAAATCCCTAAACACATACTCAACAAATAATCAAACAATCGGGTTGCAAAATATGGTAAATCTACAGCAGTAGATTAAAAGCCCTAAAATAATTTACCAAATAATATCAAATCAGTAAGAGCCCTAACCGATATTCAAATCAAGCAATCGAAGACAAACAAAAACAAATCAACAACAATAAACATAAAAAAAAACAGATGGTCAAAAGGGCAAACCAAGATGAGATCGAAGAGCGTCCCCTGATCCACTTTCACGAACTCAGCATCAAACGCTTTGAGATCATCCTCAGCCGTCTTGTTGGTAGTATCATCAGACTTGGGTGATTCGACATGCTTCTTGCAGTACTCAATCACCTTTGCAAGGATCTTGCTTGTGACGTTAGGAAGAGGGATGCTGGTGTCGGCGCAATCGTCTTCGATCATATGCTTGATGGTCTGAGATTCCAGAGCCACCGCTTCCTCGACCTCGAAGGTCTCGCCGTCAGAGCTCCTCAACGTGATGATCTTAGACGACGACATGGCTGGATTTTGCGATTGGGAGATTGAAAATCCTAACCCTAAATTGGATAAAGAGGAGAGAGAAAGGGGAAACGGAATCTAGAGAGAGAAAATGCGATATGAACAATGGTGGGTGGGTGGGCCGTGTTTTAAGTGGAAAGGCTACACGGCTTTCATTAATTTCACAGCCTTTCTTTTCATTTTCATTTGTTTTATTTTAAATGCAAAATGATATTGGAGTAATTAAAAACCTAATAATTACGTGTATTA
Organism: Adenophora triphylla var. japonica; assembly: GCA_022495995.1. Classification (NCBI taxonomy): domain Eukaryota; kingdom Viridiplantae; phylum Streptophyta; class Magnoliopsida; order Asterales; family Campanulaceae; genus Adenophora; species Adenophora triphylla. The sequence continues at coordinate 52,541 of JAFEMH010005223.1, read as the reverse complement.
AAGCGTCTCCAATGTGGAGATAGCCATTTTGGGCAGTGGCACTTGGGCGTCCCGCCTGGTCGGTGCCCGTTCAACCAGTTATCCGCTTGGCCCATTTCGTATATGAGATGGGTCTGGATCAAAGATGTTTGGATAAATCGGTCTTTGGCTCGCGATCAGAAGATTTGTTTGGTTTGTGACCCGTTTAACTTGTGGATCAAGTATGTTCGCACGGACCTGTTTTTATAAATGTCTAAAATGTCCTAAATATATCCGTTAATAAATTCGTTTGAGGGATATTTTGGTCCAATTTACAATTAGTATAAATAGAACATGAAGTATTAACATTTTTCTCACAAAAAAATTCAATCAATTATAGAATTCTCTCAAATCAAATCATCAAAATATTTTCAAGAGCAAAGTTTGTGATTAAATCGTAAGATTTGAAGGTAATCTTATTGTTTTAAGTATTTAATTGTTTACTCGCTAGTTAAATATTGTGTCAAGTAGTTAATTTTTTTTAATCTTCATAAATTTCGAAAATTCCAAAAAAAATTACTTTTATTCCTAAAATTACAAAAAAAAAAATTATAATTATTTACTTTTATTGTTAGTAAATTATTGTCAAAAGTATTTAATCTTTATAAATTTTCGACAATTCAAAAAATATTTTTTTTTTAAGTATTGCATTTTTAATTTTAATTGCTAGGCAATTTATATTGCTAGTTATCATGGAAGATCCAGTTAATGATATATTTGCATATTCCCCCCATACCACAAAATCAAACTCAAAATTAAAATGTACCCCATCCAAACCGCCGGTCATAGATAATTCTCTATTGCACCGTAATAATCAAATTATGTTTGATCTAATTAATCAATCCTCGAACCCAATCAACACTCCTCCATTTCGCGTCTATACTCCGGATTCGACCCCGAATTTGATGAATGAGCCCAAACACAAACTATACATCTAGAACATATCATCACATAGAAGACATAGATGAGGGTGGGAGGGGGATGACGATAACGATAACGATATACAAGTCACCCACGAAATCCGCACAATTCCAAATACACCTACTACTGATGTTGCCTCGTGTAGTGCACCTAGTGGGGGAAGGGGTAAGGGTAAGGCAAAGGCACAAACTAGAGTGTCAAAATATGCCCATTTATATGATTTAGTAATTATTGACGGTGAAACATAGGTCAAATGTAAGAGGTGCTCAAAAATTTTAAATCTGGCGGGTGTACATGGTACCTCCCATATAGAGAGGCACATGGAGGTACCTCCCATATAGAGAGGCACATGGATAAACATGATAAGCAAGCCGCTAAAGGAATAGATGGTACCGTGCAAACGCAACTAAATATAACATGTGTCACTTACCCAAAAGTGGACGTCGATTTGATAACGATGTTACTAGTGAGTTGTCGATTGCCTCTTTCACTTTCGGATGATGATAGACTCACCCGCTATTCTAGAGGCCTCAACCCGTCATACCAACCAATGAGTCGACAAACTATTACTAGGCATATAAAGAAGCTCTTCCAAACTCGTCAACTTCAACTAGCGAGCGAACTCCAAAAATTCAAGGGTAGTGTTTGCTTGACCACCGATGCTTGGAAGGCCATTCTAAGTTCTAGTTCTGAAACTTTTACTTGTATAACCGCTCATTGGATTGATGAGGAATGGATGTTGCAAAAGAGGGTGCTTTCCTTTAGAACAATGCCCTATTCCCACAGGGCTTTGCAATATACAAGTCACATTAAGGATGTATTGAGTGAGTATGTTATCACCAACAAAATTTTAACAATATCCTTTGATAATGCGACTTACAATACCCTCACCGCCACAATGTTGATCCAAGCTCTTAATCCTCCCCTAGATGGCGCTTTGTTTCATGTTAGATGTGCATGCCACATTGCTAATATTTTTCCTATTCTTTCGGTGATGGCACGTGATCTACTTACCCCTCTGGTGTCCACGGTAGCATCGGAGGCTGCTTTTAGTGCTGCAAGGAGAGTGATGACGTTAAAGCGAAACCAACTCAAACCCGCTCTTATCGAGAGATTGATTTGTCTTGCGAATTGGGATGACGCGAATTTGAAAAAACAAGGCATATTCCGGGATCTTGAAGACGATGATTATGAAAGCCTCGAATAAGACAATCTCAACAAGGAATTTTTGTGAGAAGGATACTAAAAGAAGAAGAAGAAGAAGAATTCAACAAATTTAAAGACTTTGAATCAATAACAATATTGAAGATCTAAAGCTTTTTGAAAACTTTGAAGATTTGAAGTCCATAATTAGTTTGAAGATTTGAATACTCATTTATTTTCAAGACTTTGTTAAATTTGAAGACCATAATTACTTCGAAAATTTGAAGACTCATTTGAAGATTTGAAGACATGTTTGAAGATTTAAAGACTTATTATTTTAAGACTATGTAATTTTAAATTGTATCATTTGAAGACAATGAAAATTTCCCTAAAAAAATTATGAAATAAATATTCATAGAGTTTCTATTATTAAATTGATTACATTATTACCTCATTTTCTTTTATATACTTTCATTTGTTTGATTTTTTTTTAATCTTTCTTTATATACCTAATTTTTTAGAAACATGACACCGGAAAGTTAACAAGTATTTTATATATTAATATTTCATCTATATAATGTGGGGATCGGTAAAATAAATAAACATGAAATAATAAAGTTTCATCTATATAAAGTGGGGGATCAACAAAAAAGTTTAGTTAGATTATATTCCCTCCATCCCATTATAAACTATACACTTACTATTTGCTCGAAAATTAAGGAAAAATATTAGAGGATTAGGTGTTTTGAGTATGAAAAATGAGGTAGGAGAGAGAAAATAAGTTGTTGTTCTGAGTATGATAAGCGAGTCTCATTAATATAAAAGTAATAAAATATTTCCATTTTAAAAAGTATATAAGTTTGTAGTGGGATGCTCTGTGAGAAAAGTGTGTAATTTATAGTCGGATAGAAGGAGTATATTTTTTAAATTAAATAAATAATGCCTAAAGTTTCCATGTTGATGTTTTTTTTTTTTTTGTGTGAAAAAAAATCCATATCGATATATATATAAAAGCTGAAGTGAATAAGAACACTTACTAAATAAGGTATTTTGGCGCCAATACCATTTAACGACAAAGATGTGGATACAAATTCTTATTTTACTAAAGATACATTTTCTAACATATATTTTTCTTATCATGCAAAGTATGATTATATTTTTTGAGCAATTGTTCTTATGTTTTAATATACATACAGAGTATATGGACTTTGGTGATCCTTCAAACAAATGTCCACACTGTAATGCATACTTTTGGTTTGGAGAGAGATTGGATAAGAGATTCAAAACGAATTTGGATCCAAAATATTCGGGACAATTGTACGTTGCGTTGTCGAGGGTCACAAATCGACATAGGTTGAGGGTACTAATGTGTGATGAAGATGGAAGCGCCACCAATGAAACGACAAATGTTGTCTATAAGAAAATTTTTTAGAATTTGTAATATTATTTAGTATTTGATATACTTATATCAGTAACTCTTTCGTTATTGTCATGTTTCTTAATTACATGAAAGTTCAATTACAATATGAACTTTTTTTGTTGGGTTCCTATTTATGAAAAAAAAACGTTTTGTCGTGCGTTTTAACGCACGGATGGCATACTAGTTGATGTTAAAAACGTATATACATAAATGATTCTAACTTTTAAAAAAGGAAATGGACGTTTTCTTTGAAATATCAGAAAAAGAAATATGCGACTTTAATCGTGTAGAGTAATACTCCCTTGATCCAAAAATAATTGTTCTGACTTTTTTTAAAAAAAATTGTTTAATATTTTTAATCATTTATTTTGAGACAAAAAGAATAATTATCATTATGCTAAAATTGTATTTATTGTAATATAATATGAAGAGCTAAAATATATTATGTAATATTTTCATCTCAAAGTTTACATAATCTAAAGTACTCATATTTAGGGTGAGTTTCGGAGTGATTTTTTGTAGCTTATAATCACTTTTGAATTTCAAAGTCACTTTTAATAGTGTTTAAGCTGTTAAAATGCAAAAAAAATGTGTTTTGTTAGAAGCAGCTATGACTTAGCTTTAGCTAAAAGTGATTTTTAGAAGTTGTTATTTGTGTTATTTTTAGAATAATAACCTCTATCTCTTTTGTGCATTTATTATATTGAAATAGATATCATAAATGTCATTTTTTATATTTATCTTTCAAGATCAGTTTTGAATATATACTATCCAAACATACTTATAAATTTTAATATTTATTACAAAATAATTGATTTTTCTAAAATCGCTTTTGAATAATCACTTTCGGAGAATCAGGAACAATGTCAAACTCACTCTTACTCAAAAACATCAATATCAATATCAATATCAATATATATATAAAAGCTGAAGTGAATAAGAACACTTACTAAATAAGGTATTTTGGTGCCAAAACCGTGAAGTCAAATATATAAATTTTCATTAAATACAGTTTTAACAAGTTTCAAATTTCGAGAAAAAAATTTAAAAAAATCATCATTAAATCTCTGTCTCAAGCATGCTTAAGCAATGAATAGGCCAACATAATAGTTTTAAGAAAATAAACTAATTATTACAAACATTAACTACATATGAAAAATAAGAAAGTAATTAATACAGACGTGTCTAACTACACACATAACATAGTACTAATTAATAGGCCACCTAACTACTTACTCTTTCTCTTTCTCTGTAAAATAGCACTTAAAAAATCATTACAAACATGATAAATAAGCTAAATGTTACATATCCTTTTTGTTGATAAAAATAGAAAAATAAAAGTCCTACTGAACATACCAAAAGTGTCGAATTGGGCCAAACGAGTAAAGCCCAATCTCAGATAGTGTTGGCACCCACATTCTCAATGAAACTAATCCAATCAGAACAAGGCCCAAGGCCCATCTCACATCGCCGACTAAGCCCATGGTCCGACTTACAAGTCCCGACCTAACTTAGTCCGACCTCATGATCCATGCTATTATTCGGGTACGAACCATGCTCTACCCGACAGTCAGGTCGACCATTCCACGAGTGGCGACCTCGACCTAAATCAGCAAGTGACGACCTGACACTTGCCGGCTTATTTGGTCGATCAATGCTCACAACTACATCCCTATAAATCGTGGGACCGTTATAGACACGTGCCCATGACCAAGTAACCGCCGCTATAATCTCTGAGGACATGCCGCCTCCCCAAAAATACATCACTCTTGCCTATAAATACTTCATCACTACCAAACTAAGTGAAAGGTAACCGCCATTTTGTTATCGTAATTCATTATTCTATACATTTTGAGTTTTATACAACTGTGATCTTACTCACACGCCCGAGCGCCTTCGCCGGAGACACATCCGGCTAGTCGTGGGTTCTCTTGCTGTGTCAAGGAGCCAGGTGATCACCCCGCCACGTGGAGGAAGATTGATAAGCACAATTCCTCGCAAAGACGGGCTGGTTCCATCGCGGAATCGTGCTTCAACTTGACCTTAAAATTTTCAACAACCTACAACAATGGTGACTTGAGACTGACACGTATCCGAGGCTTCACTGGGCATGAAGAAGTGAACAACAACAACAACACTAATGCAAATGCAAATGCCGAAAACTTGAATTTGCCTCCTCCCCCACCAAACCGTCCTCACGGTAGAGCCACGCGCTCTACCAGCTGCTGTTGATGGCAAGTGGGTTCGCTCGACACAAGGAGAGGCAAAAGGCACATGGATGTGCAAGGAGCTCCACCCCTAAACGTCCAACTGCTCAGTGAACGTTGGAAATGGCAGGTGTCCCTCCACCAACCCTATGAGCAAGAAGGAGATGATGTTAGAAAGGGCCCGCATTTTGGCCGACTTAATAGCTATGGAAGAGGCAGAGCAGCCGATGTACGCCCGAAAGAATGGATCGTACTCAGTCTCTAATGGACAACAGTGCTAGGAGTATGAGGCCAAATGAAGGTGTGGGATGTAACGGAGACAATGTGATAGTTCGTAGAGCCCCTACTATCGTACATGTGCCGAGTAACGACCTAAGCGGCCACCAATAGAAACAGAGAGTGAGGCTCAATCTCGATTTGAGGACTCATCACCAACGTAAAATGTGCATGTTTCTCCAGCCCGAACGCAAAGATCGTGATCTCAAAGAGACAGAATGGGCGCAGTCGCCTATAAGAGAGGAGAGGCGCAGGTCGCCACTGATATGACAGACGCAGTCGCCATCTCTGTTGCCGAGAGGCGCAGTCGCCTCAAAGAAGTAATGCATAGATCCCCGCCGATCGTAGAGGGCCAATTCCCATAGAGACAGGAGGAGTAGGCAGTGACTCCTCCCGTGAGTGAAGCGCGAGATCGAATGTCGTTCCTCTCCAGAGATGAAAGACCCGATGCAAGTGGAAACGGCCGTTGATGAAAAAGAAGTTCGAACAATGGGAGGAGGAGAAGAAAAGGAGATTGGAAAGGTTGAACGAATTGACTTTACTCTTCGACCCTTCTCCAAAGAAATCGAGATAGTCGACCTCCTCCTACCTTCAGCCGCCTTCTCGGAGAAATATTCAGATCCACCAATGCAAAGAGTCACATACAACATCTCGGAGGCCACTATGTGCTTGCCGCCAATGAAGATGACAACATGTGCAAAGCTCTCCTAAGCACACTTACCGGGGCGGCTTTAACTTGGTTCAATGGTTTGGTCGCCGATAGCATCACCACTGGACAAAGCTTCAGACAAAGTTCTTAGATCGCTTCGATCGCAGGAGCTCTAAGACGATCCGTCACTGCACTCGAATAACTTGGTGCGGGCGAAGAATGAAAGCTCGATGAGCTACTTCACCAAGTTCAAAGAAATGGTGGATAAGATAGAGGAAGACATCACCGATAGGGAGGTCATCAACCGCTTCCGAAACGGTATTTCTTCAAAGACATGGACTACGAGCTCACAAGCCCGGGACAGTGACAACTCGACAGAGTTGTTCGAAAAGGTGTATAATGTCGCCCTACCGAGGAAAGGAAGGAGAAGAAGAGCGGTAAGAGCCCCAAGGTGGAAGCCACCGATGACAAGAAGGACTCCAACAAGAATGGAGTGGAACAATAAGAACGGAAAGAACAGACTAGTGGCAACAGAGAAAGTGCCCGAAGCTTTCACTCCCTCACGGTGAGTCGAACCGAGATTCCGAATGCCGTCGAGCTAGCTCCTCCAAATCCCAATGAATCCAGTGCAACAAGTTTAGGCGGGACAACAAAGAAGTACCGCGACTACCACAAAGACACTCGGTCATCTCACGAGGATTGCTTAGGATTAAAGCGTATCATCCAGAGAATGGTCGACTGTGGGAGACTCGAAGCTTATGTGGAAGAGACCTCAAGTCGGGGAGGCGAGCAAGCAGGTGGACAAAGAAGGACTCAGCAGCCCTGCATCGAACTCCGGGAGTCATCACCGAACAAGCAAGCAACACGGCCATCAAGCACAAGATATTCCAGCCTTAATAAGGCCCCACATGTGCCTCCAAGGAGAGAAATAAGAGATGAGGCAATCGCCTTCTACCCCCACGAATTGGCAACAAATATGGCGGCTAGGGAGCAAGTTCTCGTCATCCTGTGGTCTCATTGATGGATGTACGACGAGCGTACTCTTAGTCGACACGGGGCCTGCAAGGATATCTTGTTTTACAAAACTTTCAAGGAGATGGGTCTTAATGATGAACAAACTGGAGAGATATGATGGCAGTCGGAGGGCTTCACCAACCACCGAGTTGATGCTAAAGGCCGTATAGTGCCGACGTCGACCTAGGCCAAGACTCCCTCAGGATTGTATCGAAGGTACAATTTATCGTAATTGATGTAAATAGTGACTATGCCGCCATACTTGGAATTCCCGGACAGTCGCTCTTGGAATAGTAGCATCAATTCCTCATCGCCGAGTAAAGTTCCCCACACCTCGCCGGAGTGGGTTGCGTGCATAAGGCACGCTCGTGCTTATCTCGGATCATGTTCTAAGAGAAAGAAAGAAAAGTGGAGCTAGAAATTGAGATCGCCGATGGTTACTTGAAGCCGTCTCGCCGCCACCAAAACTACCCGATCGTCAACAATCACCGACGTGGTAGAGTCGACCTATCGCTCAAATGACGAGGTCATGCTTGAGTCGACACGTCACTCTAACACCACCGAGGTCGATTCGTATGTAGTTATGGTCGATCAAGTCGTCCATAGGAGACCTATGCCTCCAGATAGACAATAACTCTGGGGCCCCTACCAACAAGGTCAGCATAAGCTTCGATGATATGATAGCCGAGGAGGCTCCACACTGGGAGCCGAGGAAAGACAAAAGGTCGTGGAAATCATAGTGGAGACTCTACAATTCGTAGATGGACCGTGAGCTAGAAGTCGTGGATGAGCTAGAGTCGAATCACCAACCCTTCTTACCCCGACCAAAAAATTCAAATTGGAAAGCGGTTATCGGTTGAGGAGCGAGCGAAGTTATCAAGCTACTCGAAGAAAGCAATGATGTCTTCGCATGGGAGAGTAGAGGACATGAGGGGAATCAAGGAGGAGGTCGCCGTTCATCGGCTCGAAGTCAACCCGACCATTAAGCCTAGACCCTTAAATTGAGAAGCTTTGCTCGCGACAAGGAGGAAGCTATAAAGACCGAGGTACAAAAACTTTTGAGTGCGGGGATAATCAAAGAGGCCACTCATACAACGTGGTTGGCCAACGTGGTCCTGGTGAAGACATCAAATGGCAAATGGCGGATGTGTGTCGACTTCACTACTCTTAATCTAGCTTGCCCAAATGACAGTTGTCCCCTTCCAAGGATCGACAAGCTAGTTGATTCTATTGCCGGGTCACTCCACCCCTCGCTTTCCTCGACGCTTACTGTGCTACCACCGATTAAGATGCACGAGGATGATATAGTCAAAACAAAGATTTCAAGCAAATCTGGGGCATCTACTGCTACAATATGATGCCATTTGGTTTGAAGAATGCAGGAGCGACATATCAGAGGATGGTGAACAAAGTCTTTGCCTCACAAATTGGGCGAAATATGGAGGCCTACGTTGACGACATGGTCATTAAAACGAAGGCCGGGAGTCACGTGGTCGACCTAAAAGAGACATTCTCCGCCACCCCACGAGCAAACGACATGAAGCTTAACCCCAGTAAATGTGTGTTTGGAGTGGCAGCTGGCAAGTTCTTGGGATTCATGGTATCTCAAAGGGGCATAGAAGCTAATCCAGAGAAGATAAAGGCTTTAGTCGACATGAAGGCTCCCACCACTATCAAAGAGATGCAAATGACTTAATGGAAGGGTAGCAGCCTTCTTGGTCGCTTCATATCAAAGTCGCCAGAAGGTCTCTCCCCTTCTTCAAAGCATTGAGGGGGACGAAAAGCTTTGAATGGACGACCGAATGTCATTCGTCGTTCCAACAATTGAAGGATTATCTTGCTACTCCACCTCCGCTCGCAGCCCGATGACCGGTGAGACTTTATTTGTGTATCTATCTCGCAGGAGACAAGTCACTGGCCGCAAAGATTGATTAGAGAGGATGAAGGGCTTCGTAAGCCTCGCGTACTATATCGCAAAGCTTTATCGATGTGGAAAGCAGTATTACAACGCCGAGAAAGTCGCTTATGCTCTAGTCGTAGCTTCAAGAAAGTTACGGGCTTATTTTCCGGCTCATCCAATCGTGGTTCTTACCAATGCTCCTTTGAGAAAAATACCGCACAAGCCGGAAAGTTCAGTGTCGACTACTCAATTGGTCAATTGCCCTCACCGAATTTGACATCGAGTATCGACCTCGAAAGGCGTTGAAGGCTCAAGCTCTAGCCGACTTCTTGGTCGAGCTTACGTTCACCAAGGAAGATGACGAGCAATGAGCTCCAAAAGAAAAGGGCAAAGGGAAAGAGCCAGAGTCACAAGTCGCCATCACTCTACCCGTCGATTGTTGGAAGGTCTATTCGCACGGGTCAAGAACCAAAAATGTTAGCTGAGCCGGAATTGTTTCCTTGGTCGAGCCGTAGTCCTGGGACTCTGTTTACGAGGAATCGCTAAGGTTCAAATTTGACGCTTCCAACAACCAAGCCGAATATGAAGCCTCGATTGCAGCCTATCGAGTATGCCAAGTGTTTTGGAGCGACTAAGATCACGGCTTACCGTGATTCGCAGCTTGATAGTCAACTGTGTCGAGGCGAGTATGAGGTGCTCGGTGCCACATTGATCAAATACTCGCGACCCGGTGAAAGAACCGATAAAGGACTTAGAATTCGGGAGATTCAAAGGATTGGAAGAGAAGATAACGAGCCGGCCGACCTCCTCTCGAAACTTGCTACTTCGTATGAGCCACATGACGAGCCCATCTCCTTCCTCGAAAATCCAAATTTTGGCGAAAGGGTAAAAATTCGGTGCATAGATGATCCCTCAAGAAATTGGACTCAGGAGAAGTGTTGGATTGAGGAAATGAAAGCATACCTAGAAAATGGAGAGCCGCTGCATGACGAGAAGAAGGCTCGAGCTATCAAAAAGAAAGCTCCAAGGTATGTCATTCAAGGAGGCGAATTGTTCAAGATCCTATACTCGGCCATTACTAAAGTGCATCCACCCTCAAGAGGTCGCCCTATTGATACATGAAGTACACAAATGGATCTCGCGGTGGACACCGGGGCCAGGACTCTTGCAGATAAGTTAATCACTTTGGGATACTATCGGCCACATACGAGAGCCGACACTCACAACTTTGTTCAAAGCAATGTGATCAATGCCAAAGGTTTGCCAACTTACCTCATATGCCTACAACCGAGCGCACTCCGCATTGCAGCCGGCCATTCGACATGTGGGGTGTCGACTTGATTGGACCCTTCCTCCCGCCCGAGGAAATTGCAAGTATGTGATCGTTGCTATAGATTACTTCACTAAATGGGTTGAGGCTAAACCATTAGCTCGCATCACGGAGGAGAATGCTATAAACTTCATTCATGATTTCATTTGGTGCCGATTTGGTTTTCCAAGAGCCATAGTATCTGACAACGGATTGCAATTCTCCAGAGCTTTCGGCGTAAATGAACAGAGCGGAATCAAGCATCGGGCAATCTTCTCGTCGCCTACCCTCAAGGAAATGGGCAAGCCGAAGCAGCGAATAAACTTGTCCTATCATCACTCAAGACAGACTCGTAGGTCGACGCAACAACCGGTTGGGACGAACTCCCACTCGCTCTTCGGGGCAAATCCGTACAACCACTCTGGGGCCTACGGGAAACCCCTTTTGCTCTTACGTACGGGTCGAGGCTACGGCACCCGCCGAGCTCGCATTCCCCACTGCTAGGGTGACTTTCTTCAATCAGGAGCAAAATGATAACAACAGATTGATCGACCTAGATCTAATCGACGAGAAGCGAGAAACAGCCTACCTCCGAATGGTCAACTACAAACAGCGGACTAAGAGTTACCATGACAAGAAGGTCAAGGCAAGGTCGCTCCAGTGTCGGGAGATTACGTGTTGAGAAAGATTGAAGCGACGGGTAGAAGGACCCAGCAGAACAAGCTATCTCCTAACCGGGAAGGTCCCTATGTAGTCACTCGAGTCGTCAAGGAAGGAACTTACATGATAGCCCACCCCTGGAGGTGACGAGTTGAAACATCCTTGGCATGCTACTCACCCGATCAAATATTACTTCTAGCTTTCAGCCAAGTTCAAGTTTGTGTTAGTTCCAGCTTTCAAGATGATGTAAGCATGTTTCCCAATTCAATAAAAAGTGCAGCTTTATTCAATCAAACATAGTGTTACACCAATCCCAACGAGCTCGACTCTTAGTCGGCCTCGCCCCTAATAAGCTCGATCCTTAATCGCCTTTGTTCATTTAACAAGTCCGACTCTTAGTCGACTTCGTTCTAACAAACTCGACTCTTAGTCGGGCTTGATCTAATAAGCTCGATTCTTAATCGCCTTTGTTCATTTAACAAGTCCGACTCTTAGTCGACTTCGTTCTAACAAACTCGACTCTTAGTCGCTTGATCTAATAAGCTCGATTCTTAATCGCCTTTGTTCATTTAACCAAATCCGACTCTTAGTCGACTTCGTTCTAACAAACTCGACTCTTAGTCGGGCCTCTGTTTCAATTAGCTCGACCCTTAGGTCGCCTTCAACAACGTAAGGTGTTTTACTCATAGTCAATCTTGTTTACAAGAATGTCAACCAAGTTTGAGGTCGACTAAGTCAATACGCATCAAGTCACCTTTAAACTTAAATTGACTCATTTATATTATCTACATCTAGTTCGACATACAATATGGAATGAAAAGCATACAACATTCTCGGGAAACAAAAGTCAGCTATGATAGAAATAAGTCTCCCAAAACGGGCTAAGACTTAAACAAAATTAATTTACAAAAATATTTTGCCTCCCAAAAACTCGGGCCAAGGCATTCGAATAATGTTAGATCAAAAGGCAAAAATTGTTTGGAACTTGTTCATTACAATGCCGCTTGAAATAATTTAAGAGGTCGTCAAGATTGGTCCGATCGTCTATGGTAACTTGATCTTCAATCATAGGATCTTGATGTTGAGGGCTCAAGGGTTTACCCGACTCAATAGATTTGCTCATCTATCGTTTCCATGGCTTCTGTGATCGCCGAAGCTCCGCCAAAACCACATCAAAATTCCCGTCAAGAACAGGGGAGCTTCCCACTTCTCGCAAAGGATCCTCCTCATCCTCTCGAGCAATGAAAGCAAGATCATTTTCAAGATAAGGAACAAGCGAGTGACCACTACGAGCCGTCATGTCATATTGGGACTCAAGAAACCAACGAGCTAATTGCTCGATGGTAACCGTGGCCGTTGGATCGACAAGCGCGACGACGGCCATATGTCTTTTGCCGACCTCAAGAAAATCTTGGGCCTTAGACACTATGGCATCGTAGTATTCATCCCCCGCTTTCAACTTCTCAACCGCCGCTTCGTAGGCATCTTTGGTAGTTTTCTCGATGGCGGCCTCGAGGTCTTCTTGCCATTTCCCTCGCTCAAGCCGACGATCTTCTTGCAGCTTTAACCATGAGATCATCCTTGTCCTTCAAGAGTCGGGAAACCGCGCACCTCCTTTGGGTCTTTACTAGCTCCTTCTTCTCACCTCTTCTCACCCTCAACCTCTTTAAGCTTGGACTCGATGCTTCAAGGTCGGCTAGAGCTTTGGGTCTTCACCGCCTCATTAGCTTCATAAGAGTTGTCCAAGTCGTTGTACAGCCTCCTTCGCATCCGCAAGCTCTTTAGCCTTTTTGGAATAGTCCCGAAGGGCTTGTCTCTCCCTTTCACCGAGGCCCTCCAAGAGCTTTTGGCCCGCTTCGATCATGGTCGATTCTCGCATTCCAAAGAGAGCAAAGAAGTGTTAGCTCGAGACTTCGCTTGGTCGAGTAAAAGAATAAACGACTAAAATGAAAATGAAAGTAAAGGTTTACCTCGCAATGAGCAAGTCCAACTCGAGCCGAGAACTCCTCGGGCGCCATCCCCTTCTCAAGAAATTGAGCTAACAGCTCACATCCAACGATCTCCTCACAATAACTTGACCCAAGTTCATAGTGGGATAAGAGCGGCTCAGCAGCTTAACTCCCTCGAGAGAAGGGACGTCGCTCAACCTCTCGCATCATCTCTACCACAGATTCTCGATCAAGATGAGAGGAAGAAGGAGGAGGTGGAGGTGTTTGATTAGAAGGAACGGCCTTGCCCTTTCCGCACTCACCCTTTTCCCGGTATTCGTAGCTTGGTCGTCGACCTCCTGAAAGATCGTCATCATCAATCTCTACCACCTTCACAGGCTAGATCCCCGCTACCTCGGCTCCGTAAGTCTCCATGTTAACATCTTGAATTGGGCCTGAGCTCTGACTTACTCTAGTCGACTTGGAAGATGCTTCACCTCCATCGCAGCACTCACAGACCGGGTACCACTTTGCAAAGGGTCTTCCTCTTCGCCCTTCCATTGGCACCACCCCATGTTCTCCTTCGACGCCAGGCCGGTCCTCAAAGCGGCCTCTCTCGCCTATGAGCACGAGCGTTGGCCTTCCCACGGTCCTTCCTCGCTTTTTTTCTTATCGTAAACCCCAACAATACGCACCATATTTGCTTCTTGCTCGGGAGTTAAAACTACACGACATAGAAGAAATCAAGTGTTAGCTCGGCGGTTCAAAACAAGCTTTTACGAGTAAACTATTGACGAGATAATTGATACAACTCAAGGCGCTTCTATGTACGAGCTAACTAAGTTCTACATACGAGTAAGTAATTTAATAAAGATGCAATGCGTAATAGTTCTATGTACGAGCTAACTAAGTTCTACATACGAGCCAGCAACGGACGACCTAAGAGTTGCATACAAATACAAGATAACAATAGACGGGTAAAGGATTGCAGAGCAAGATCTTACCACCTAAGATGCTCCCCGTTATCCTTGGCAAGAATTTGTCAGTCTTCTTGCAGCACTGCACGAATTCCCAAACCTCCTGAGAATGAGTAACCCAACCGGGATATATTTGTCCTCTCAACACAGGGGACAAGGGGCTCTACCACCCCATCTCCGTGCATCATCCCACTGGACAAAGTTATATTTGGTGGTAATCAAGCTCTCCCAGCCTAATGGGTCTTTGACTAAGCGACACAAAGCCCTATACAAGTTAAGATGCCGTGTCGGCTCCCAATAGCTCCCCTCATCTATGGTTTCTGTTTCATCATTGGGCAAGGGGAATTCCCATCCTAATCTACTCTCTACCACTACAACATACGAGTTCCAGCCACTATGCTTACTTGGGAGGTTGGTGAAGAGCTTGGGAGATTTAGGTTTAGAGGGGGTACCGATGCTCAAGTCCTCTCCACTATACTTTATGCCGAAAAACTCTTTGAACACTCTCATACAGGGCTCATATCCTAAAAATCTACACACCATGGCAAAACACACAAGGACCCTACAAGTATTAGCTCCAAGTCAAGGGGAAGCGGCATTTGCACATTCCGTAAATTCATTGATAAAAGGGTCAAGAGGCAACCCGAGGCCAAAGAACAAACCGACCATAAAAGAAAGCAACTTTGGTAGCATCCTTAGTGAAGGTCGACCCGTACTTTTTCATGAACTCCTTCTCGGGTATATATGGTTACTTGGTAATCCAACGGGTCGACTTCGCAGTAAATCCTTGATCATACTGTACCTAGAGGGCAAATTCTGATTGCCACGCGATGGCCCTGGGGGAACATAGCCCCTCTCATTCTTGCCTGACACCACATTGGGCCCAAATGCGTTGACAATTCGAGGACCAGAAGACGTTGAGGCAGCGTTTCCTTCTTGAGTCGTCATATCTGTACAAGCAAAAGAGGAAGCAGGGGAGTCAGTCCTATGATCACATTCAGTCGACCTACCTAAGGGCGACCTAAACTCCCCTGGAAAACCTATTCTATTTCTAAGGAAGGAGGGCTTTTGGACGTCCCTAACATAAAACAATGTGATATGGTCAAGTAATTCATGGAATAGATGAAAAGCGACAACATTTGAGTCGTCAATCACCACATTTTCAATTTCTCCTACAATGGGCAGCCCTATCTCACTGTAATTCAAACCCCAACTGGTCAAAATGGAAGCACATTCATCCAGGGACATAACTCTCCACTCACCGTTCACATTCTTACATGCCCTACTAAGCACGCACAATAACCATACCACGCTCCTGGTTCGCAACTAAAGGTCCTAGCCATGGCGGAAAAGGAGAACAGTGCATAAATTAAAACCCTAAAGCAAAGGTATGAAAGAAATACCTTAATTAATTGCAGAAGGTGGTTCCGTTGCTGGAGCAGAGAGCTGAATTTAAATCTTGCTGAGATTCCTTGATTATCGCCGGAGAAGAAGAAGCTCTAGAGCAAGAAAAGTTCTAAACAAAGAAGGATTTCTCTATTTATATTTTCCTAAATTTGGAAGGGGAAAAGAAAACCAAAATTAATTTTCCAAAATTAAAGATTGAGACGGTTTTCCGAGAAGGAGTTCCAAACGTCGTGGCCGCAATCATTACTAAAACCGGCGCTCCTTCATCTCCAACCGTCCGTCACCAACGATCGTGATGTTGCCACGTCATCATGGTCGACCTACTAGTATCGAGCTTCGAGTAAAGCAATTTTTGGCAAAGAAATCTTCTTAACTTCCAAGTCGACGAAGTCAACCTCGAAAGTTGGGGGCCACCGAACATACCAAAAGTGTCGAATTGGGCCAAACGAGTAAAGCCCAATCTCAGATAGTGTTGGCACCCACATTCTCAATGAAACTAATCCAATCAGAACAAGGCCCAAGGCCCATCTCACACATCAGTCGACTAAGCCCATGGTCCGACTTACAAGTCCCGACCTAACTTAGTCCGACCTCATGATCCATGCTATTATTCGGGTACGAACCATGCTCTACCCGACAGTCAGGTCGACCATTCCACGAGTGGCGACCTCGACCTAAATCAGCAAGTGACGACCTGACACTTGCCGGCTTATTTGGTCGATCAATGCTCACAACTACATCCCTATAAATCAGGGACCGTTATAGACACGTGCCCATGACCAAGTAACCGCCGCTATAATCTCGGAGGACATGCCGCCTCCCCAAAAATACATCACTCTTGCCTATAAATACTTCATCACTACCAAACGGTGAAAGGTAACTGCCATTTTGTTATCAGAATTCATTATTCTATACATTTTGAGTTTTATACAACTGTGATCTTACTCTCACGCCCGAGCGTCTTCGCCGGAGACACATCCGGCTAGTCGTGGGTTCTGTTTTCAGGTCAAGGAGCCAGGTGATCAGTCCTGCCACGTGGAGGAAGATTGATAAGCACAATTCCTGCAGCATCACCTACCATCCCTTGTATCTGCAAACATAAAAATTATACATTAGTAACTTCATAATTACAAAAAGATAAATTATTCAATTAAAAATGAAATACCATAAATGTCCGAGAATACGAAGTATAAAAAATTATCTACCTCCACTTTATAAACCTTCTTTGTTTCCAACTGTTTGTTCTCTCTCCTTCGATTCTATATATTAATTAAGATACTATATACATTATGCTGAGTTTTTACCATAGCTGCATAACATGATGATCTACAGTTTATAGTCTGTATAGCTCTATGTTTTCTACTCTTTCTCCATTTGTCATACCTAACAAGATAACATGATCACCTTTAGCTTAATATTTTGATCTTTATTATGATGGCACTGTGTGCTAGCATTATCATCATGAATTTTGGGGAAATTAATAATTACCATAATTTGGATCTCAATTGAAAAATAACATAAAAATCACAACCTAAAATTGTAAAAATACATATAAACACCAAATTAGAAAAAAAATTGAGGGAAATAAAAAATTACCCTAATTCGAATCTCGAAATATACATGCATCTACAATAAATGAGTTAATTTCTTAAAAATCAATGATAAATAACATGAAATAAGTGTTGAATCTTAAAAAATTCAAATAAATAAAAATTAGTTAAAAATATATATAAAGAATTCAAACAACTAATGTTGTGCATAAGAAATGTATTCAATAGTTGCAATATTATTTCAATAACATTATCATCAATACATGAAATATTACTGTTTTAACAATTATTATTTGTCTTTATATATAATTCTAAACATATGTAATTGTTAAAAATTTTAACTTTTTTTGAAATAGTTTTTTATTCGTGTCTTTGAAATAGTTTTTTAACAATTATTAGCAATGTTTCTTATTCACTTCAGCTTTTATATATATATTGATTTTCTTAATTCAATTTAATAGGCGCATTTTTTCCTCCAATACCATTTAACGACAAAGATGTGGATACAAATTCTTATTTTACTAAAGGTACATTTTCTAACATATATTTTTCTTATCATGCAAAGTATGATTATATTTTTGAGCAATTGTTCTTATGTTTTAATATACATACAGAGTATATGGACTTTGGTGATCCTTCAAACAAATGTCCACACTGTAATGCATACTTTTGATTTGGAGAGAGATTGAATAAGAGATTCAAAACGACTTTGGATCCAAAATATTCGGGACAATTGTACGTTGCGTTGTCGAGGGTCACAAATCGACATAGGTTGAGGATACTAATGTGTGATGAAGATGGAAACGCCACCAATGAAACGACAAATGTTGTCTATAAGGAAATTTTTCAGAATTTGTAATATTATTTAGTACTTGATATACTTATATAAGTAACTCTTTCATTATTGTCATGTTTCTTAATTACATGAAAGTTCATTACAATATGAACTTTTTTGGTTGGGTTTCTATTTATGAAAAAAACGTTTTGTCGTGCGTTTTAACCCACGGGTGACATACTAGTTGATGTTAAAAACGTGTATACATAAATGATTCTAACTTTTAAAAAAGGAAATGGACGTTTTCTTTGAAATATCAGAAAAAGAAATATGCGACTTTAATCATGTAGAGTAATACTCCCTTGATCCAAAAATAATTGTTCTGACTTTTTTTAAAAAAAATTGTTTAATATTTTTAATCATTTATTTTGAGACAAAAAAAATAATTATCATTATGCTAAAATTGTATTTCTTGTAATATAATATGAAGAGCTAAAATATATTATGTACTATTTTCGTCTCAAAGTTTACATAATCTAAAGTACTCATATTTAGGGCGAGTTTGGGAGTGATTTTTTGTAGCTTATAATCACTTTAGAATTTCAAAGTCACTTAAGCTGTTAAAATGCAAAAAAATTGTGTTTTGTTAGAAGTAGCTATGACTTAGCTTTAGCTAAAAGTGATTTTTAGAAGTTGTTATTTGTGTTATTTTTAGAATAATAACCTTTATCTCTTTTGTGCATTTATTATATTGAAATAGATATCATAAATGTCATTTTTTATATTTATCTTTCAAGATCAATTTTGAATATATACTATCCAAACATACTTATAAATTTTAATATTTATCAAAATAATTGATTTTTCTAAAATCGCTTTTGAATAATCACTTTTGGAGAATCAGGAACAATGTCAAACTCACTCTTACTCAAAAACACATGAGTCCTAATTCTATTAGAATTCTAACAAATCTCTGCTTATTCTAATAGTAAATATATTTTTATTTGAAAATACTACTAACTAAGATAACTTTCTTAAGTTGGGTCAATACCAACTTAATTAACTATATACTTTCTTTTATTGAGAATATCTCTTAATATCATAACACCCTCCCTCAAGTTAGAACATCCAACTTAGATTTTCAACTTACCAAAAAGAAATTAAAATTGGGAAAGGAACATAATAATAATAACAACTAAAAAAATATATGTAGCAAAAAAAACTGATCTTCTAACATATATTTTGATGAATGTTGTAACATTTAAAGAGACATCCGCATCAGTTCTTCTTTTTCTTCAATCTTGTGCACAACTTGTGCCCGCACATATCTTCTTTTTCTTCAATCTTCATTTTTATAGTTAACGACACTTAATCATCGTTTTTAAAGTGAATGATACTTAATCATCATTTTTAGAGTGAACGACACTTAAGCTAGAGGACTCATAATTATACTCAAAATATATGAGTCCTAATTTTATTAGAATTCTAACAAATGTCTTTATATTTTAATAGTGAATATAATTCTAATTGTAATACTCCTAACTAATATAGCTTTCCTAATTTGGCTCGATACCAACTTAGTTAAATAAATACTTTTTTTTTTTTTTGAAAATATCTCTCAATATTCCAACACTCTCCCTCAATTTGGAACATTTACAACGTAAATAATTTGTCAAAAATAAATTAAAAATTGGGAAAGATACATAATAATAACAACAACGACAACAACGACAACAACGACAACAACAACAACGACAACAACAACAACAACAACAACAACAACTAAAAAAATATCTGCAGCAGCAAAATTTGATCTTCTAACATATTTTTGATTGTAATATCTGAATAGACATCCACATCAATTCTTCTTTTTCTTTAATCTCGTGCACAACGTGTGCCCACATATGTTTTTTTTTAATATTAATTTTTAGAGTGAACGAACGATACCCAATCATCGTTTTTATAGTAAACGACACTCGATCGTCGTTTTTATAGTGAATGATATTCAATCATCATTTTTAGAGTGAGCTGTCACTACTTCACGTTTTTAAAGTGGTCTATCACTAATCACATTTTTAGAATGGGCTACCACTAAACTCATTAAAGGTTATCTGCATCAATGCGTTTTCCGTTCATATTCCATGTCGCGAAGACACCACATCAGACTAATTTTATATGACATGTCCTAATCAGTTGATCACAACGAAAATACATGACTATATTTTATTTTATTTTTATTTTAATCAAAGTATAGAGAGTTTAGGATCGAAACATGACTCTGATATTATAATAGAATATGGAGAGCCAAAATATATTATTTATTATTTTTATCTCAAAGTTTACATAAGCTAGACGACTCATATTTACACTAAAAAATATATGAGTCTTAATTTTATTAGGATTTTAACAAATCTCTCATTATTCTAATAGTAAATATAATTATAATTCAAAATACTCCTAACTAAGATAACTTTTCTAATTTGACTCAATACCAATTTAAATAATTAAATACTTTATTTTCTTGAAAATATCTCTTAATATCCTAATTGGAAATATTCTTAAACACATTTCTATTAGAATAATGAGAGAGCAAAAATACTTGATTCCCTGCCTTTTCTATGAAAAGGTTGCATCAATAATGGAATAGAATCTGCTCCAACCGAAGCTAAACCGTTAATTACAACAAAAAATCATACTACAATACAATGTCAAAAATATGTTATCAAAATAAAATACTAGTACATGTCCGTGTCCAAGGATACAGTTTTTTTTTTTAATTTTTTTTTTTAATTTAAATTTTTTTCTTTTTAATAGCAAAATGGGAAAGGGACAAATGTATGAGAGCAAAATAGAAAATTCGCCGCTTAGCACTATTCATAGTACTATAGCACACCACTCTAATTTATACTATAGATTTTAATTGAATAAAAAATATATTGTTTGTAATAAAATGTGATGTAAATTTAATCCGTTAATTATTATCCTACGCATTCTATCTTCCCCAATTTTTGATGTAGGATCCAACTGCTCTATTTCACGACATAAGTTTCTGATTTTAAAGAAATAGTCGCTGATAGAATGCGTACCTTGTGATGTATTCATAAGCTCTCGTTCAAGTAGTTGTAGTCGGACAGCATTTTTTTTCGAGAAGAGAGCAGCCAAAGCATCCCAAGCATCCTTCGGTACCTCGATGTCCTCAATACGCGCAAGCATACTTTTGTCGATAGTTGTCTTGATCGCGTACAAAGCTTTTCTAGCTTTAATCTCCCATTTTCGGAGCTGTTTGCATTGTTCTCGGGTGGTGAAGTCTCATTTCCATCAATGATGTTCCACAAGTCCTGCCCCTTAAGGTATGACTTCATACAAGTTTGCCAATCACGATAGTTGTACTCATTTAACTTCTCCATGTCGGATGTGCTGCCAATGGTATCAATCATGGTGACTTGATACACTTCTCCCACGTGCTATCAAGTAAGCGAGGTCCCGGACCAACTTGCTTCAATAGTGCACCGAACTTGTAACGTCCCTGCAGCGTTCCTACGATCCCTGATCGTCGCACTCGACGGTCCCTAGTCGAACCGCTCTGATACCAATTGTTGAATCTGAATCAAAATTGGTCAGCAAGTAGTAATACTAATAATAGAGGTATTAATATTACTTGGAGAACTTCCAGCAACTTGTTGATGAAATAACTCTTTTATTACTAAAGAGTAGTACACTTTAATACAACAGTACAACTACTAAGCACAACTCACACAAGTCTACAATGTACTAGACCACACACTATAACAGCTCTTAGGAGGACTCTTTACTATATGCTTGTTTGCTCTCTCTAACTGATTGCCAAACAAATGACCCAAAAACCTATTTATACTTGCTCTAAGTTGGTGAAGAAATCACCCTCAACTCTTCAGAAACTTTCATTTCATTTGGGCTCCTCTCTCAAGTATGAAAGCTTCTTCTTTCTTCTTTATCTGGAGCCTTCTTCTATCTTTCAAATGAGAAGTTAGTAGAACATTCTAGAAAGCTCTCGATTTTTCTAGATAAATCTAGAGTTGGTAGAATATTCTAGAAAGCTCTAGATTTTTCTAGATAAATCTAGAGTTGGTGAAACATTCTAGAAAGCTCTAGAATATTCTAGATAAATTTAGAGTCGGTGTTGACCTTCAACAATTATTGCCCTCAATTTCTGTAGATGCTGTCATCCTGCCACCAGCTCCCATCGATAGTCTTGCTTGCTAAAAGAGTTGATAGACAGAAAGAAGAACGAAAAGCTTTGTTGTAGTTCTCTCTGTTTGGGTTTCTTTTGGCAATGCTTTTAACTTCAACCAAGTGAACCAAGTGAAGGTATTTATAAGTATGGGTAGGTGTGTTAGGGGTTGAGATAAAATTGTAAGTTGCCCATCCCAAACTATGCCTACCAAAATTGATTATTGTTTAATTCTTTGAACACCACTCTTGACTTTATGCTCCCCTCATCCCATTTCATTTACGAGGTTTTTACTTGCTTTTTTTTTGTTTTTTTTCTATTTCAGATTAAGGTTTTTAATTGCTTTATTATTAAAATAGATAATGAGACGTACTTGTCATTATCAAAACAAAAACTCTTTAATCACTTTCTCTCTCATACTTTACTTTTAATACTCACAATATTTTCTTTTAAATCTCTATTTAAAGTCAAATTAAAAACTTTATTGTGGGCCGGGGAGAATATTTATTAATTAGCATTAGAAGTGAGGGGCATTCTTTCAGATGATTTCTTTAGTGGAAAATAATAACAAAAGTTGTAGTGAGACATGTTTATTTTGCCTTTCCCATTTTTACTAGAGACCCATTATGTCTTGCCCTTGGCAGTATACTACTCCCTCCATTTCGGTCGAAGTGTCTCAAAAATAGTATTGCACGGGGAATTAAAGAATAAATATATACTCTGTATAAGTAAAAAGTGTATAGTGAAATAAATGTTGTAAGTATGAAAAATGATGTTAAGAAAGAGAAAATGGGATAAGAAATAGTTAGTGGATATTTATTGTGAGTGTGACAAGTGGGTCTCACAAATAAAAAAATAATAAAAAACTTTCCTTTTTTAAATTGGAACATTTTATTTTTTAAATTGAAACATTTAAATGAAACATCCAAAAAGAAAAAAAAAAAGAAGTTGGGACACTTCGGCTACTGGGACGGAGGTAGTATTAGTGTATTACTCAATGGTTAGCTACCCTCCACAAATTTAGTGACTTCAAAATAAAACAGTATGGTCAAGTTTGTGGGCTTTGATTGGATTGACTTCAATTTGCGCCAGTGTGGACTTGAGTTGAGAGTACTTTTTTTTAAAAAATTTGTCCCCTTCCTAACACCTTGTAGTTTTATTTTATCTTTTATTTTCATTTTGTTTTTCTCTTTGAAAAGAATTATAATCCCTCCGTCCCATCAAAACTGATACTTATTTTCTTTTTGGTCTGTCTCAATCAAATTGATACTTCCTAAAATGGCAAGAAAATCTTCACTATTTACTCCACTCATTCTCTCTCCTATTTCACTTTTACACTCACAACATTCTCTCTCCTAACTATTCCTCCCACTCATTCTCTCTCCTATTTAATTCTTCATACTCACAACATTTTCTTTCACTTTTTCTTTATCTTACTTTTTTCTTAATCCGCGTGTCCAGAAATTTGATCTCAATTTTGGTGGGATGGAGGGAGTATATACATTTGGTCCCTCATGTTTGTTATTTTTATAGTTTGGTCCTACTTATATAAAATCCATTAATCTAGTCTCTTATCTTCTTCATTTTCACAATCAGTTTGGTACCTTATTACAGAAGTCAATATGCCAAAATTTCCCTAACCATTGAAGTGCAGCCCAAGTTCTCAACAATCCTCCATTGACATTGCTTACAGGTGATCGACCAGTGCAATCATATGGATAAATTTGACATTTTGATTCTTATAGACAGAAAGTTAAACTGTAATGTCAAAAGGGACCAAATAAATAATTTTCTTAAAAGTAGGGCCCAACTAATAAAAATAGCAAAGATGAGGGACCAAACTTATATTTAGATTACTGTATACTCCCTCCGTCCCGCTACAAATTGCACACTTTCCTCATTGGGCGTTCCATTACAAATTGCACACTTTCTAAAATGGCAAATAATCTTTACTATTCCCTCCACTCATTCTCTCTCCTACATTATTTTAATACTCACAACACCATTATAATTTATTATTCCCTCCACTCATTCTCTCTCCTATTTTACTTTTACACTTACAACATTTATATCATTATTTTTTTTCTTAATCCCCGCGCAAACAGTAACTAACTGTGCAGTTTCAAGCGGGACGGAGGGAGTATAAAATATGAGTTATCAACATATATACATACATTACTACTAAAAATGTCAGTCAGTAGTGGCATACACTACTAATAAACAAAATAGTCAAATTTGATAGGCTTAGTTTGCCAAGGCAACCTGCAACATTATCTCAACAAGTATATATACATACCCTTCACTTGGTTAAGGCTAAGAAAATTGTAACAACAAACAAAGAAAGAAAACTCAGAACAGAGAATCTCTTTCTTCTTTGATCTCTATCAAGTATTTTAGGTAGCAGAACTGTTTTATTCAGTTGGAAAAAATGGGAGCTGGTGGTCGGATGACAGTATCTACCGAGGCCGAGGGCAATAATGTCTTCGAGCGTCAACCCATCTCTAAACCTCCATTCACCTTGGGTGATCTCAAGAAAGCCATCCCTCCCCATTGCTTTAAGCGATCTGCCCTTCGTTCTTTCTCCTACATTGTTCAAGACCTTATTATCGTATCAATCTTCTATTACATCGCCAACACTTATATCCCTCTACTCCCTTATCCTTTAACATACCTAGCATGGCCTCTTTATTGGTTCTGTCAAGGAAGTGTCCTCACTGGTCTTTGGGTCATTGGCCATGAATGTGGTCACCATGCCTT
Organism: Adenophora triphylla var. japonica; assembly: GCA_022495995.1. Classification (NCBI taxonomy): domain Eukaryota; kingdom Viridiplantae; phylum Streptophyta; class Magnoliopsida; order Asterales; family Campanulaceae; genus Adenophora; species Adenophora triphylla. The sequence continues at coordinate 27,420 of JAFEMH010005223.1, read as the reverse complement.
TAGTGAGTACACGTGGCTAGACGATACTGTTGGCTTCCTTCTTCATTCCCCTCTATTCACCCCATACTTTGCTTGGAAATACAGCCACCGTAGCCATCATGCCAACACAAACTCCCTTGACAACGATGAGGTTTACATCCCTAAACGTAAGTCCGGTGTCAGATTTTACTCCAAACTTCTTAACAACCCACCTGGTCGAGTTTTCACCCATGCTTTTAGACTCATTGTTGGCTTCCCTCTATACCTTTTGACCAATGTTTCCGGTAAGAAATACGAGCGTTTTGCCAACCACTTTGATCCAATGAGCCCAATTTTCACTGAACGCGAGCGTATTCAAATCCTCATCTCTGACGCTGGCATTCTTGGTGCTGCGTACTTTTTTTACCAACTGGTAGCAGCAAAAGGATTAGCTTGGACCATGAGCATTTACGGAGTTCCCGTGCTTGTTGTGAATGCCTTCTTTGTTTTAATCACATACTTGCATCATACTCATCTTTCTCTGCCTCATTACGATTCAACCGAGTGGACATGGATAAGGGGAGCACTATCCACAATTGACAGAGATTTTGGATTCCTCAACAGAGTTCTCCATGATGTTACTCATACCCATGTTTTACACCATTTGATCTCTTACATTCCACACTATCATGCCAAGGAGGCAAGGGATGCCATAAAACCAGTCTTGGGAGAGTATTACAAGATCGATAGAACTCCGATTGTCAAGGCAATGTGGAGAGAGGGAATTGAATGTGTATATATCGAGCCAGATGAGAATAAAGAAGCAAGCAAAGGTGTCTACTGGTACCACAAGGAGATGTAATGCTGGACAAAGGTTTAATATTCCCCCAGCAACATCACCAAACTATCCATACTCATATATTTTATTTTCCCTTGTTTTGTTTTTTATGTAATCCATATCATGTTTCTATTACATGATTCAGTTTGTAAGAAATCGACTTTCGTATTTTCTTAATACTTGGTCCGGAAAACAAAGTTTGCTGAGAATAAAAACTTGTCAAAATAGCATTTTCCCTTTCAAGGTTCCATTGCAATTACAGAAACTGATGAATGACTAAGGGTCCGCTCCCGAGTTTTGCAGGGGGAGGACGGGAGGGGAAGGGAAGGAAGGGGAAGTGAAGGGAGGGGGAGGAAATGGCGGCAACATTTCCTTTCCTCCCAATCCGCCCACTCACGAGAGGATTGAAATGGAAGGGTATGAGGCCTCCATTTCCTTCCCTTTCCTCGCTCAAAAAAACTCAGGAGCACGCCATGGGAGGAAATGAGCTCCCATTTCCTCCCTTTTCCTTCCCTTCACCTCCATTTTTAGACTCGGGAGCGGACCCTAAGTGCAAATCTGTAATGCGCACCCAATATACTTCCCTCCCCAACATAAAACACACAACATACATACATGAGACAATTAGTACGGAGGGCAACATTGTGGTACATGAGCTCCCACTATGTATCGATCTAGGAAGTGTCGGGCCCACTACTGGTTCGGAGATAAATTGGATTTGAGAAACTACTCTTTTAGCCATCTTAAGTGACAAGCATATGGCAGGTTAACAGTAGACGGAGTTAGTAAGAATTGTGTTAAGCAAATGATCAAACAGGTGGTGTGGTGGGTGTATGTGTGGTTGGGTCAATAATAAACTTAAAATTGTACAAGGAAAAAATCCACAGAAGAAACTCACCGTAACATTGACCAAACTCTTGCTGCACTTCCCCAACAAATTTATCCTCCACTCCCTCAATGCCAAATTCCAGTGCACCAGCTCTCTTTATTCATGCCTGCCAAGCAAATCATCAATCAACAATTTACAATGGAACCAAAAAATAATTCCAAGATAGTTAATAGAATAACTTCGTAAATTGCAGACACTTCTTAATTAGACAGAAATTGTGATATTAATTCATCATTCATACATACAAACCAAGAACAACATGAACACAAATTTATCCCCCAACCCAGATAAACTTCAAACAGATTCAGAAGTCACTGAGGTATGGTGTCAGTTGATAGAAAACTGTATACAAAGGTATCCTTTATATCCCCCTTGAGAAATGTATACTTCCTGAGCAGTCCCTCCTTTACAAATCCAGCTTTTTCCAATACCCTTTGAGAAGCCTTATTCTGCACATCAGCATAAGCCTGCAACCTAACTACATCAGGCAAGTCCATGAACGCTTGTGAGAGTGCCATCTTGAGAGCTTTGGTGGTGATCCCTTGACCCCAGTATTCGACCCCAATAGAATACCCGATATCAGCCTTATGCTTGTCGTCACCCGACCAAGGGAAGATGGAAATGAATCCGATCGAACGGTCATCGATGCATATCGATTTACGCCATGGATGAGGTATGCAAACATCATTGATGAAGGTTAATGCTTCTTGTTTTGAGGTCAAAGTCTTCCAACGAATGAATCGAGTCACTCGATCATCGCCTGCCCATAACATCATGTCGTCGGCGTCAGTTGCCTCGAATGGACGGAGGGTTATGATCCTTCCTTCTGAATTCATGTTCATTTGGTTTAGTAAAAAAGTAAGAGAAGAAGTCTAATAATAGTGGTTGAAATGTCAACACAATGAAAATTGCACATACCGTCATTAATTATAAATAATTACTTCCTCCATCTCAAAATGTTTGTCCCATTTGACTTTTTTTGTTGAACTTTGACCACAAATATATGATAATTTAATTATGTTCATGAAATTCTAAAAATTCCTATTGATTCACCATTAATAATATTATCAACAACAACTTTTAGAATTTCATGAACATGATTAATCTCTCATAAATTTGTGGTCAAAATTCAACAAAAAAAGTCAAATGGGACAAACATTTTGGAACGGAGGGAGTATAAACTAGTGCTACGTCCGTGTGTTAAATGTACGGATAAAAAATTATTTCAATAAAAGTTAAAAATAATAGGAGAAGTTGCTCTCCATAGAACAGGTCACACATCTATCCCTTTTATATTTTTCATTTTTCTTTATAGCAAGTCACTATCTTACGAATGTGAAATGATTTTAATTGATTTTGGTATGTGTGTTACAAAAGAAGCGGTAAAGGAAAGTGCACCACTGAGAGAAGTTTCTGGTGGTAGTGATTAAGGATGGTCATCTACAGTTATGTTGTTCAACGGCTTAGCTTCGCTTTTCGAGTCCGTGATGTTCTCTATAGAATTGGTTGATTATATGTGTATGATGGAATTTTGTTACTGCTTTCATGTGTTGTATAGGTTTAGTTAAATTATATAGAGTAATTGTTGAATATGATTTCACTAGGTAATGTAGTAGTAGATTAGAATGGTTTGAACTTAATTCAGATGATATGCTGTGGCTATTGTCTATTGCAAAGTCTTAAAATAAGGGAAGTGTCCGATGCATTGAAATTGGATTGTAGTAAATTTAAAATTCTTATTAGGGTATTGCTTCGTCTGATTGTGGATGCAATATTAGGGCTTAGTTCATAGTCTCTTAACTTTCTTTGTCGCTAAAATCTACCCCTTAATTTTTTTTTTTGCCTTCGTCACTGCTAACATTTGTTTTTGTGTCAAATGCTCTATGATATGGGTGCTAGAAAGATTTTTGTTTTAACCGTATCCGAGGGATGTCAATATAGATAAATGAGATGATTGGGTAGCTTTTGCAATTCAGCTAGCTCATGTTAAATAGCCAGTTGAGAAAGGGCATCCCGTTAAACTCTATTTGCATCTTGAAGGCTCACTTTATTTTTTTTTTGACTTTTATGTTGATGTGTAAAGTCCTACAAAATTGTTTCAGAGTTGAAAATCTCATATCATATGGTTTGTATATGCGCAATCTAATATACAATACAAGGAGGTATTAACTGCCTCTTAGCCTGGGTATAAGTGATGGTCATGATTAAAAGTTGGAAAATGGATTTGACGGCTGAGATTGAGATTGATTGACAGTTATTTATTTTCCCACTCTCACGTACGACAGTTGTTGCCTAACCTCCCCTCTCCTCTCAGTCAAACACACACTAATCCGTCTCTCTCTCTCTTCAACACCCCTCTCGACGGCACTTCAGGCGACAGCGACATGTTAGCCGGCAACTACTTTTCCGCCCTAATTCGACGCCCTCTCCCTTCGTTGCACCGCCAAATCAAAGCACTCCGATTCAATTGGTAAGGCTTCGGCGGTGAAATCAACGGTGATTTTATTGGGAGCCCTAGCTTTCGGATGGGTAGCTGTTGAGATGGCCTTCAAGCCATGGCTCAAGGTTCGATCCGACATGGACAAGTCTGATCCTGCCCGCGATCCCGATGACGTCGATACCGACGCCGTTAAGAAGGGGGAGGCCGAGGAAGTACGATGGCCAAGGGCCTGGTCGTGTAACTCTGTCGCCGATGCCGATTTCAGCTTCTATTCCTCTTTCGGGGGATTATTCTGGCTGGAACCACAGTTAAAGGGAGGGCAAGTGAGCCCATAAAAAGAAGCAAAAAGTGGTATTTAATTCGACTGGTAATAGTCCTTAACTCCAAAATTAGATTTTCATTTTTCATTCGATCTTTAATAAATACAAGTGATGCTTTAATTTTGGGATATATGCTTGCGATTGTATGATATATTTGAGCATGGTGATTTTTTCAGAGGCTTACGTTGGAATTAATGATGGAGATAGCAAGTTTGGTACTTATGTGGATTTTTAAGGCCGGATGTTGCCATGGTTTGCGAATGTTGGATGAAGACTGGGATTCACTAGAAATTATGGCAATTGCTGCTTGAGTTGGTTACATGAACTTCAATGACATTCTTTTTGGAATTCACTTGAATATTATTGGTCTGGCACACTCACACTCACACTCTCTGTCACACACTCGATGATTTCTCCTCCAGCACATTGTAGTTATGAGCATTCACAATCTAAGATGGTTACAGGAAGCTTCAAGATTATTATTTTTAAAAGATTTTTTATTGCTCCATCCGTTGCTTCTTTTGAGTTTACCCCTGTCATTATGTGTTGCTTGATGATAGAAAAAGTGTGTTCCTTTATTAGATTGAAAGAGAGAGAGAGAGAGAGAGAGAGAGAGAGAGAGAGAGAGAGAGAGAGAGAGAGAGAGAGAGAGAGAGAGAGAGAGAGAGAGAGAGAGAGAGCACTATTTTAAATCCAAATGGCTTTTGTGGATAGTCTCTGTACATAAGGCAATTGCTGCTTGAGCTGGTTACATGAACTTAGCTTTTCACGTATCTCTAATTTTGAAATTTAAAGATATATACAACTCACAAATTCATCTATCATAAACATTGTCACCATCATTAATGTTATTATGGAAGCCAATATTCAGATGGATCGTTAGGTTTTGATATGACCATGTATGGCCGAAGTAAACTTCTCAAAAGAAATAATATTAATAATAAAGATAAAATTATTTAAAATCTGCTTATTGTATTGATTCAATGTTCTAATGTGGTTTTTTTTCCTCCACGGTAGGAAATTGAGCTAGAAGCTCTGCTGTTAAAGGCATGGAAAAGACGCATGCAAAATGGTCACCAGTAGCCACTGCATGGTATAGGATGCTCCCTGAGGTAACAAATTAAATGCTTATTTACCGATTTATAAAATGCCTTAGTGCAGTAACTTTTATGTTCTGGTACCAAAAGCTATAAGGCAAACTTTTAAGGAAGTGGTACAAGTACGCGTTTGGTTTTAAAATTTTCTTTATAGTTACCACTTTTTTTATAATTTGTTATCTAGGTTGTATTGTTGCAAGATATTGAAGGCCTTGAGCAGAGAAGCTTATAAATACTTTTCCTCTTAAAGTATTTGACATAGAAGATACAGCTAAAGGTAAACTCACAAATTTCTTATTTGTACACTCATATTTAGGGACAATTTTTTTATTTATTTTCTTACGAAAAGGAGATTCATTTAGGGACGGAGGGAGTATGAGTTTTCATGAATAGATCAGTTTTTCCAGTTGATTACTTGAAACTTTTCTGTTTTATCCAAAGGGATTGGGCATTCTCTTCTCGGGAATATTTGGCACAGGCAACGGCTCATCAGTATCTATGTGAGATTTCTTCAAACTTTTCCGTAACATAAACAAATCTCCCACAAAATCTCATAAATACGAATCCATTTTTCTTTCTTATAAAGTGAGAATCTTTGGTTTGCTAGCTATGACGCGTGTAGGTAGCCGAAGGGTTGTGCAGATATCTGCTGGTTTCATGATATTCTTCTCCATACTTGGTACTACCTCCGTCCCAAAATTAATGTCCAAAACAAATTCAAATTTGCTCTTGATCTATATCACAATTTTGCTCCGTATAAATGTTCATATTTTAACGTACCCCATCACATGCAGGAAAATTTGGAGCCGTCTTTGCTTCAATTCCCGCACCCATTATTGTTGCATTATATTGTCTGTTCTTCGCCTATGTGGGTAAGTATTTAGAACAACCTTGCAGCTAGCTATCTCCAAACTACCAATTCCGATTTATTAGTAACCATTTCCTAATTCATTTACAAACAAAGTTCGTAGACTTGGTTTCCTTCAATTTTGCAATTTAAACAGCTTTAGAACAAAGTTTATTCTTGGGTTCTCGCTTTTCATGGGCTTATCTATACCACAATATTTCAACAAGTACACGCCTATCGAGGCTATGGCCCCGCTCACACCGCATCTAGATGGGTAAGAAGCTACTTCCTCTGTTCCATAATATATAAATGCCACACTTTACTTTTTAGTCCGCCCCACAATAAATGTCGTGTTTCCAAATAAGGAAATAGCCCTTGGAGCAATTTAACCATGATGCAAGTGAAGTACAAACAAGTAAACAGATTCCTTAGAAACGTTGACAAGATTTTGGGACGGAGGGAGTATAAAATCTTAAACAGCTTTAGAACAAAGTTTATTCTTGGGTTCTCGCTTTTCATGGGCTTATCTATACCACAATATTTCAACAAGTACACAGCTATCAGAGGCTATGGCCCTGCTCACACCAGATCTAGATGGGTAAGAAGCTACTTCCTCCGTTCCATAATATATAAATGCCACACTTTACTTTTTAGTCCGCCCCACAATAAATGTCGTGTTTCCAAATAAGGAAATAGCCCTTGGAGCAATTTAACCATGATGCAAGTGAAGTACAAACAAGTAAACAGATTCCTTAGAAACGTTGACAAGATTTTGGGACGGAGGGAGTATAAAATCTTATCTTTCCCACTGTTTTCTCATGCAAGAAGTACTTAATGCTTAAAATTTTTACTTTTCAGTTCAATGATATGGTGAATGTTCCCTTCTCGTCGGAACCCTTTGTTGCTGGGATATTGGCTCTATTTCTTGACGTGACGCTACACAAGAAAGACACATCGACTAGGAAGGACAGGGGAATGCATTGGTGGGATAAGTTCAGATCGTTTAAGACTGATACTAGGAGTGAAGAATTCTACTCACTGCCCTTCAATCTCAACAATGTTTAGTGACTCACATTACTTATTTTATTTAGGATCTCATATTACTGCACTGGACTGTGGGGGAGGGGGATGAGTTAAAGATTTGTTGTTGTTGTTGTTGTTATAATTGAAAATTATGATAATTTTTAGTTAAGTAGTTAGTTAAAATTATATTTAAAACGTCATATAGTTAGCATGCGATTTCAATTTTTCCACGTCTTTCTCTTTCTATACTGTCTTCCTTTCCATACTGACCCGTGCCAATGGCACGGGCTTTTGAGTACTAGTCTATTATACAATACAAGGGAGGTTATAAGTGGTGATTCAGATTCAAAGTTGGAAAATTGATCAAACGACTAAGATTGAATCTTGAAAAAAAAACTTCTCATCACATGGCAGTTACTAGCTCTTTAACTGAAGTTCTGATATTTGCAGTTGCTTCACTTGAAGCCAGAGGATATTTTGATAGAATCAACTGGGGTGATTGGCCAACGTATAAAGAAGGTAAAAACACAGAGAGATTAATTTATTATGAATACACTTCTAAAGATCATGGAATGTCTATTTTATTATTGACCCTTGTAGCTTGAAACACTCCCTTGCTGTGTTTTTTTTTCTCTGAGTGAACTTTATTCTGCAGTGTTGCTTTGAACTTTCCTCGCGATGCACCATTGATATGTTTTGCTGTAATCTATGTGCAGGAGGCTTTTCTTAATTCGCTACCAAAGTTGGTTAATTTACTGTCACCAAGTGTTGAGGGGTAATTCTCCTTTCTTTATGTATTAACTCTCTCTTCACCAGACTAAGTTGGTTATTTGCTGAGAAGTAACAAAATGTTATGATTTATTATCCTTAGCATCACGCCCCCCCCTCCCCCAATTTTGTTATGTATTGTTTTCAGCTTCAGAATTTACCTATAAACTACTCCCTTCGTCCCTAAATGTTTGTCCCATTTGACTTTTTAGTTGAACTTTGACCACAAATATATGACAATTTAATTATGTTCATGAAATTCAAAAAAATTCTATTGATTCACCATTAACAATATTATCAACAACTTTTAAAATTTTATGAACATGATTAATCTCTCATAAATTTGTGGTCAAAGTTCAACAAAAAAGTCAAATGGGACAAACATTTAGGGACGGAGGGAGTACAACATTTCCGTTCATATCATTTTAGATTCTGACCCAATTAATTATATTGAATCTCATTTGTGGGTTTTCAGGGCAGACTCCGCTGCCGTTGCAATAACTACTACTGATCTTTTGAGCAAGAGTGTGGCAATAGAGTCTGAGGTGTGTACAAAATTATAACTTATTCATGTTCATGTAATATAATCAGCATTATTGATGACCTCAAATTGTTAGCAATATTGATGACAGCAGCCTTATATATAATAATATAATTTGAAAAGGATTCGGATCTAAGGTATTGGAACGTTAATTGGAATGTTCGTATCACTACCTTCTAATCTGTTTCGTGACCTTCTTCACATCCAAAAAAGTCTGAAAAATTACTGAAATCAAGTTTTTTTCAATATGCAAATATCTGGATTTTTTTCTGGAAAAAAAAAAGGTTGACTTTGACTAAGTCAACAGTTTGACCAGCAGATTTTTTTTCAGTTTACTATTTTCAGGAATATTTCTCGAAATTTCTGAATTCTTTTATTTTTCAGAATTTTCGTGAAATTCTTTAAAATAGTTTGATTATTAAGTTTTTAATGATATCTTGAGTTAATTTGACTGTTCGTTCCACTGTTATTAGAACATTTAATTTATAATATGTTTCGTGACCTTCTTCACATCGAAAAAAATCTGAAAAATTACTGAAATCAAGTTTCAATTTTTTTTCAATGTGCAAATTTCTGGATTTTTTCTCGAAAAAAAAAAGTTGATTTTGACTAAGTCAACAGTTTGACCAACAATTTTTTTTTCATTTTAATATTTTCAGGAATATTTCTCGAAATTTCTGAATTCTTTTATTTTTCGAAATTTTTGTGAAATTCTTTAAAATAGTTTGATTATTAAGTTTGTTAATGATATCTTGAGTTAATTGGACTGTTCGTTCCACTGTTATTAGAACATTCAACTTATAATCTGTTTCGTGACCTTCTTCACATCGAAAAAAATCTGAAAAATTATTGAAATCAAATTTTTTTTCGGTTTTTTTCAATGGGCAAATTTCTGGATTTTTTCTGGGAAAAAAAGTTGGCTTTGACTAAGTCAACAGTTTGACCAGCATATTTTTTTCAGTTTACTATTTTCAGGAATATTTCTCGAAATTTCTGAATTCTTTTATTTTTCGTATTTTTCGTGAAATTCTTTAAAATAGTTTGATTATTAAGTTTGTTAAAGATATCTTGAGATGTGTTAAAATTCATCACCATTCTTTTCTATTAATTCCTTCCTTGATGCAAATGATATTATGATTATTGATGATTTGTTTGATAATGTTTTTCACCTTCATCTCTTTGGCTTTGTTACTGTTTCAAAAAAAAGTTTGATTCCCTCTTGATGTTTGTAGAAAATGGCAAGAATTAAGAGAACACCAACCAAGGGTATGAGTAGAGTACAGAGAATGGAGTATTGGAATGCTAAAGCCCACAAGAAAGTTAAAATACTAGAGAAAAGGCCGGTCCTGTGAGATTTGGGGCCCTAGGCTAGTTATTTTTTTGTGGCCCTTAAATTTCACCAAAAGCAACAGTATGTCATCCTCAAGTCTTTACTTCTCTCTTCGTTTTTCCTTCTCATGTTGTTCTTTCTATTTATTTTTTCTATTAGGTCTATTTATGACTTTCATAAGTTTTAGAAAGTTTGAACCTTTAATTGAATCGTAGACTAACAACGAGAATTGAAGAATTTTATTAATGAAGACATTGATTTTGGACAATTGGATTTGGTATATAAAATGAGTTGAGATAATTGAAAAAAAAAAAAAAGACATAATGCAATAATTTTTATAATAACTATAAGGGATTTAAAGAAAGATTTATATATATATATATATATATATATATATATATATATATATATATATATATATATATATATATATATATATATATATATATATATATATATATATATATATATATATATATAAAGTTAAAATTTGAGGCCTCAAAATCGACTAAAATTTTGGAGGCCCTAGGCGACTGCCTCACTCGTCTTACGGTAGGGCCGGACCTGGCATTATATTATTTTTCTAATCCCCTTTGAAAAGAAAATCGCTCTGTTTGGTGAATGTTTAGATATTAAGATCTTGGTATCTTTATGCTAATTTCTGTGGTGTAAATTTGAATAGAGTGAATAGGAACTTACTTTGTTTAGCACCATTTTATTGCATAGTTATGTGTATTTTTTATCTGAGTTTAGAATTTTATATTGTTTGTTTTATTTTGATTTATAGAAAGCATGCGGACAAAGCATCCACGGTTGCTTATAAGGCCAAGCTGCTAACATTCTTTGGGAAGGAAGTAAGCATTTTCCTTCGTCTAAATATCTGATTTTATTTTAAATATGGGCTTTCGATGGTTTCTCAGGTACCCTCTCTCAAGAAGTTTCAACTCCCAGGTAAATTATATCTTTGCACTTTATATATTTGTACCGTCATATAGTTAGCATGCGATTTCAATTTCCTCACATCTTTCTCTTTCCATACTGACCCATGCCAATGGCACGGGCATATGAGTACTAGTCATACATGCAATAGCTTGATATATATAATAGTTTGTCATTTTTTAAACCAAAGATATGGAGATAAGGTGCCTTTTGTGTAACTATCATTTACACTCCTCTTTGAACTCGGGTTACGACCATGATTAAAAGCTTAAAAGCGTTAGTTTCATTTTTCCCACGTCTTCCCCTTTATACACATTGCACTAACAATTTTTTACATGTCTTGGATAAACAAATTTGTTGACATTCCCTTGGTAGAATGAAAATCGACTAGACTTCCAATGACATTGGCAACAACCGAAAAATAAAGGAACGGGCTAATATCTTCTAATAAGATTCATTCCAATTCCTCTTTGAACTCGGGTTATGACCATGATTAAAAGATTAAAAGCGTTAGTTTCATTTTCCCCACGTCTTTCCCTTTATACACACTAGCAGCAAACCCGTGCGTTGCACGACGATTATATATAGCCATGCATGTACTGAAATAGTAAATCGAAAGACCAAAGTGTGAGTACTACTTAAACATTTCGAAATACTTCCTGAAACAAAACATTAGTAGTAGATTTAGCACTAGAAAAACTATCATCTCCACCGACAACAGTTTTTTCACCAAATAGTGTTTCACTTCTACTCGAATAAATACTTTTCAAGATATCTTTCAATAAAAAATAAAGAAAATCCACATAGTAGGCTATTCTCTCCGAAAGTATGCATGTGAACCTTTTTAAATCTCTAAAATGAATGTTCAATAATTTTTCAAATTTGCTATTTAATTAAGAGAAAATCTAATTTTTTTTTAATATTTATTTTAAAATAGAGAGAGTAAAAATAAAGACTTGCTCGAAAAAATTGAAGCTTATAAAATAGAATCACATATCACCTTTTATAATTTTCTAAAACATTTTTTCACTTTCTTTTCAACCAACCTTTTTCTCTCTCCCCTATTCTAATTGGGTAATAGTAAAGACACAAAATAATTACTCAAATTTGTTTACAAAATTGTAAATATAATAATTTTATTATTGTTTTTAATTAGAGTGTATTGAGTCCATTACAGATGTGTAAGTGTCCCAATCTGGGTCGTTAGTGTTTCGTCAGCCCAATTTAATGATTTATAATCATTTAGGGGCATTTCAGGCATTATTTAGACAATTTGAATGAGGAAGGACCTCTTAGGAATAAAAAAATGGGCAAAGACCTCGCTGAAAATCATCATTTCCAAGTAAAATCACCTCTTTGACCAAATAAGAAACAATCAAAACTGCTTTTCTGCAGTTCAGGCACGCTGACGATCTTATCCTCGCGGATAAGATTGTACCGACGATCTTATCCACGCGGATAAGATTGTACCCCCAGACAACTTATAAATTGAGCCTTTCTCCTTCATTTTTAGCAGCAAGAAAACACATTTCCTACTGTTACTCTGCCGAAATTCATACTCAAAACAGCCTTAAACACTCCCACCACTCAAATCCAACACCAAAACTAATCTCAATTCCACTACCAAATCACTCCCAAGCCTTGAATCCCTCAAGCCCTAAACACTAATCCAAGAAACATTGGTAAAACCTCACCCTCCCTCCTTAAACCCTCCTCATTCATGCATACACTTCATGCTTAAATGATATAGTCTTACTTACTTGTTGCTCATTTCCCCTCCCCCTTTGTCCTATGATCCAAGAGGATCTCCATGAAGTTCATCTCCATGGATGATTCTCTACAAGGATTCACATTTTTTATTATGTATTTCCCTTGTCCCCTTTTACATTAACTAGTCTTTACTTGCTTTCTTGACCTAAAATATGGTCATCTTGGAGTCAATCTCCATAGATGATCATTTCAAATGGTCCACATTATTTACTTTCTTGCAAATACCCCTCCCTAGTCTAAGATGCTCACCTTGAAAATCTTTCCTTGAATGAATATCATCTAGACTTACATATCTAGGTCTTATAAAGATGTAAGAGATACACTTGAGCCTAAGTCTCAAGAATGGTCCTCCTTATGGCCACCTTAGAGATCTTGCTCTAAAGTTGATACATCTTGACCTAGTTTTCTTTTTAATTTACTTTCATGTCATCCCCATGTCCCCTTTACATTACTAGTTTTTACTTGTTTGCTTAACCTAAAATGTGGTCATCTTTGAATCTATTTCCATAGATGATCACTTCAAATGGTTTATAGTCTTTACTTCCTTGCAAATGTCCCCCCTTAGTCTAAGATGTTCACGTTGTAACCATTTTCATGGATGAACATCCTTAAGACTTACACATTTAGGTCACACAAAGATGTATGAGATACACTTTAGTATAGGTCTCAAGGATGGTCTTTCTTATGACCACCTTAGAGATCTTCCTCTAAATGTTGATACATCTTGACCTAACTTTCTTGTTAAATTACTTTTCATGTCAAAACCCCCTTGCCCCTAAGAAAATGAAATGCTTTCGAAGTCCTAATGTACCCCCGGGATAGCTTGATTAAGTGGATTAATCATTTATGACCACTAATCCAAGTCTAGGGAAAGAGAGGACAAGCATGGATGCCAAAATCCAAACACCCCCTTTACTTTCTGTTTTTACAGTTACAGTTTCCAGTTAAGTCCTGTAAATTCAGATAAATTTTTCAAAATTACAGTGACTAATTAAGAAACTGTAAAATATTGAGACTACAGGTTAGTCCGCGCGGATAAGACTGCACTGAAAAGTCATCCACGCGGATGACATTGTCACCTGCAAACAAATTTCCAGTTTCTGTTATTTTCCAGTTTAGTCACTGTTTTTAAATTGTTTTCCAGTCCAGTCCCTTGTATTTCTGTTATTTCCAGAAAATCCTTTAATTCATAGTCTTTTTCAAAACACACACACACATACACACAAAAGGTTTCAAGTTTGAAAGACTCGTCGTACGAGGCATTCCGGGTGAACGTCAAACGTTCTTCCTGGAGTGTAACGTGACCTCCAGACTCATTTCCCTAATTTGGGCATTTTTCAAAATTTTGGACCTTAAACTAAAATGGCGAGGCGACTCCGTCGATTTTTTAAAGTCCGATAAAGATTTTTCAAACTTCCAAAGTTTTGTCGGGCGCCAAAAAATCGGGTACATCACAGTAGCGACTCCGCTGGGGATTAATAAGCTTTTTTATAAAAAAAAACTCGTTTTTCAAAAAAATAATAATAATAAGCAAAACTTGTTTTTTCTTAAAAAAAAAAAACTTTTGAGGGTAAAACTTCCGTCCTAACACTTGAAACTTTTGTTTTTTTGTGTGTATGTATTTTCCCATGATGCGTTGTTATCGGTTTGATCGTCCTGGGAAAGTCAACTTTTGACTGTTGGATCAATTCCTTTAACTGTTCAAATTTTATGTGCTTATGTGCTTACATGCTTTAAAAAATGATACTTAGTATAAAGGCTGGAAACCATTAACTTTCGTTAAACGCCTCCTTATGGTAGCCGGGGATAAATTATGGTAGAACAACGCCACGTACTGGTCTCATTTCAAAAAAAATATTTTCAAAAAAAAATCTTTTGCATGCATCATGCCTTTAAGACACATTTGAAAATCCCTATTTTTACTCAAAAACGGAATTTAGACTGCCGCACACTACGCGCACGTTGATCGTACACTGCATACTACGTCCTTAACCCGGAAAATCTCAGTAGCAGCCTGGGAGGCCTTACTACGCCTCTCGATGCGAGCACGAGACGTCCCAAACAGCCCTTGGCTTACCCTCGTGTCTACCCTGCACTTGTTCGTGACACACATATTGTCCGAGACTTGGTTGGTTTTTTGGTCTGGTCCGTGTCAAGCAGCGTTAGTGTATACCTCGTGTCGGTCGAACTCTACTCAACGTGCCGAGTCAGGATCCTTCGTGGACCTAAATCAGTCGAGGTCATGTCGGTTTTTCGTCATGAACTTTGACTCGATCTTGACTCGCGCTCGGACTTTGACTTTAACCCGCACGGCTTATGCACCGGCTCCCGGTGTGACACCGAGTCATCAAGGATTAACGCCCAGTCCGTGTTTAATTACCGCTTAACCAATGATGAGTCAAGATCCTTCGTGGAAATTTATCAGTCAAGGTCATGCCGGCTTTTCGTCAGGCACCTTAACTCGATCTCGACCCTCGACGTTGGCTTTGCCCATAATTTGCATCGGGTGCGCGTTAAGACTTTATGACCCGCCAGACCTTAGGCTCGTTTTCCTTTTTCGGTCGGTGGGACCTGCTTGCCCTATGGAACCCTTGTTCGAGGTTACAGGTTGAGGGTCTGTAGGCGTAGTGATGGGTCCCACTGATCCAGGACTTAAGTAGTTTAAAGAAAAAAAAAGATCAATCTTTCCAACCATTTAGGATTTGAAAAAAGGCGTTTTAAGTAAACTCGAACGAATAAGCGCATGTTGCATGAGCCCTAAGCCCAAACACCAACTTGTTTCGCTTTCCCGAGTCTGAACCGCACCCTTTTGTGCCTTCCACAGTAAGCAAAGTTTGGATCAAGATCCCTGATCATCGTTTGTTCAGCTCAGTCGTTCCGGAATCAGATACTTCATCGGTTTCTTCCTTTGCTTCAGCTCAGAGTTTCAGAATGGCCAGCTCAGAGGAGAACAGTGGGGGACGTACGACTTCGCACCCCGAGAATCCGCAGAATGTCGAACAGTGGAATCAGATATTGGAACAGATAAGACAACATCAAGAGGCTTAGATCAGTCAGTTATTGGAAAGTGTCAGAACCCATGGACTAGCAATTGTTCGCCGCCTTAATGGATCCTTTACGGTTGATGCGGAGATTGAAGCTAATTCCCTTCCTAGGCATGCCGACTATCGTCGAATTCCTTGCTCCCTTTCGTGTGGAACTGCTAATGGGCCAAGCATCCCCCGGCCTATAACTCAGCCTGTCTCTCAGCCCCTACAGCTTGGTATGCCTCAACAATCAGGTCTGGGTCATCAGTCTGGAATTGGTCAGTTCAGTACATCTCAGCCTCATCAAATCGGTACTCCTCAGCAGTCCGATCTAGGTCAACTTTCCCCTGGTGCCTCTCAGTTTTCACCTTTGGGTTTTAATCAGTTCGTTTCTGCCCCGCAGCTTGGAATGGGTAAGTTTGCTACTCCAAAGCCTCAGTTTGGTCCAGTTCATCAGTCAGGATTTGGTCAGTTCAGTACATCTCAGCCTCATCAAATCGGTACTCCTCAGCAGTCCGATCTAGGTCAACCTGACCCCGATGCCTCTCAGGTTTCACCTCTGGGTTTGAATCAGTTTGCTTTCGCCCCACAGCTTGGAATGGGTCAGTTTACTACTTCATAGCCACAGTCTGGTTTGGATCATCAGCTTGGAATGGGCAGTTCACAACTTCTCAAGCCCAGCAGTTTGACATATGGCTCAGCAAGCCATTTTGGGTCAGTTCGCTTCTCAGCCTCCATGGTTCGGAGGGGGTCAGCTTGCTTCCGCCAATTCTCGAGGCCCACTTGCCCCTGTGATACTGCAAGCTCATATGGGCCACCAGGATTTTATCACCACTTCATCAGGCTCACCGTATTCATAACATCCTCCAAGCTCTACCCCGCCCCTCCAGTTGGGAAATCCGACAAGGCCAAATGTTCCTCATCCAATTCTTCACCCGGCTGTTACGCAAGCTGCTCCTGCTCATCAAGTACAGTATGCACATTACTCTTCTAGTCACATTCCTCGGTGTGGTCAAGACACGTTCAGTCCTACTTTTACGGTGCCTCAGACCTCATATCTTCAGCAGCCTTTTGGATCCGCACTCACTACTCCCTGGTATCCAGCCATCAAGAGCCATATATCCTCATCTTCGGCAGCTGCCAGACCTTATGAGGCCCCTTATAAGTCTCACCACCCCCGATCCTTTGGTCCGTATTCTTATGCTTCAAGTTTGACTTATGAGGAGGGTTACGGTCACGCTGTGAATGCTCAGGCTGTCATTCCTCCCACTAGGGTACTTCCTACTGTGGTTTCGTTTGCTAATGCCAATCTTGTGGCGGGGTCGTGCAGTCCTAGTGTTCCTATTGACACGTTCAAAGGAATATTGGTAGAACCAATTAAGAAAATACAAGAAAAGCCTAGCAACGAGAGTATCGACAATCGCTCGACTGGAGCCATCTCACCATACCAATCTCGCGTATCTGACACAAAGGAGTTTTACACAAAGTCAAATCTCGACGCTTACATCGATGGTTACATCAAAATGGTTTGTGCACGGGGAAGCACTACTGGACTGAACATGTCTCACCGCTATAAACATTACCCTTCCAACACGGCTGCAACATCCAGTAAAGGAAAGAAGGCATTGTGTACAATTGACAGCATCCAAAAGGAACCAAGAAATAGTGGTCCTCTAAGGCAGCGAGAATATTTTGATGATTTTGGGATACCCATGGGCTTAATTTTCAAGGCTTTAGTAAAGGAAGGCCTTCTGGAGCCTCTCAGGGACTACCATCTGATAAGTGACTATTATGTAGTCATTTATCCTAAGTTTTTATATCAATTTCCTTAGTTTAATTGCCATTTAGATTTCATTTTTATCTATTTTTAGCTTCTTTTATATATATATTCGATTTTACGCTTTTTGGTATATTTTATACATTTAGACAGGTTTTTTTGGAGTCTATTATGATCAAAAAGGATGCTTGGACATCTTATTACAAAGGCATGGAAGAACAACAAGCAAACCAAGCACACAAGCCAAAATTCATCCAGAGCGGCCGTGCAGCCAAGAGAGAGCGGCCGTGCACTTGGCCATGACAGGCCATTTTTGGCCCCAAAACGAAGAACGGCCGTGCCTTAGAAATTGCTTGGCCGTGCTACCTTCCAGAGCGGCCGTGCAGCAAAAGTGGAGCGGCCGTGCAAGTTGCCCAAATTCAAATCCAAAACTGGCGCCAAGGAGGCACGGCCGTGCAACTCCTTTGACTCGGCCATGCAAATGGTGTCTGCAGATTTAAAAGGCACCTTTAGAAGGCACCTTCTTGAAGAGCCTCCTCCCCATTATAAATAGACCTCTTGTAATCAGTCTAAGATATCGAAAATTCATCATAAATTGTTAGAGATTGCTATATCAAAGTTACAAGTACTTTATACATTGATTTCCAAAGATCTTTGAAGATTAAATTCCATTTTTGTTCTTGAAGTTCCTTTGGAAAAGAAGCAATAAAAGTTGAAGTATAATTCCAGCCATTCGTCTCTCAATAATCATAAGTCTTTCTTACTCTATCTTTTATATTATTGCTTATTTACTTTTACATGGCTAGCGAGTAATCCCCCTTGTTCTTGGGGTTAGAAACTCAAAGCATAGATCGTTCATCATCTTAAAATATGAAAATCTTGTCTTCTATCTTCATCTAAACAATTTCTTTATATCAATCTCAAAATGACTTACATTTTGGAAACGTCCAACTTGTATGATTCACTCGATCGAGAGAAGTACCTAGCGGAGAATCTCGATTGACGGAACCATATAAAGAAACTGGGTTCCATTGATCACGAGAGTAGTTCAACGGCCTAGGGATGTTCCTTTAATGGAAAGTATGTTGACCCTCGTTCTTATTGGATTCTTACTAATTATGGTCAGCTAGAGATTAGCCGGAATGCCCGTTTGTGACAGGGCGGGAGTACCATAAACGGAAATCTCAAACAGTTAGGACATAATTAGTGAAGGATACAACGCTACTGTCTTGACCGTGAGAAGTAGTGTAAGCCTAACGTACCATCCTTGATTTTTATGAAAACCTATATTTCCTAAGACAACGACTATTTGATGAACAAATTATGTATATGATTTTCAATCCCGAGAATGCTTCATTTATAAGATTTTATTTAAAGTATTTTCTGTGTATGCTTCATTCTCTTCCCAAATCAAATTTTTATTTCCCCCAATACTTTTTACAAATTTTAGTAAAGACAAATTTCATCCCAAAGTAAACCCTGTCTCTATGGGATCGACCCATACTTGCACCCGCTATATTTCAATAGCCAGTGCGCTTGCGAATTTTAAATAAACCGTTAAGTTTCGACCGAACAAGTTTTTGGCGCCGTTGCCAGGGACAACGGTTTACTTTTTTTTTGTTTTTGTCTTCACTACATAAATTTTTTGTTTTTAATTTTTGTTTTTATATTTTTGTCTTTACTTCCGGTAATCTCTTACGTTTAATATGTTTTTGAGTGTTTTTATTATAGTGTATGAAATGGGCTCGGACGTTCTTTGACAATTTTGATCCAGAACCCAAACGAAGCTTTCACGAAAGATTAAGGAAACTCAAAGAGATACTGAACAAGCATATGGTGGAAGGAGAGCCACAAACACCAGCTAGGACCCTACGGGACTTTGTAAATCCAAGTACCCCGGGAATTAGATCCCCTATAGTTGTGCCAAATGCCAGAGTGGCACACTTCGAGATAAAGCCGTAACTTTTGCATATGGTTATGAATAACCAATATAGCGGCACTGCTTTCGAAGATCCTCATCTCCACATCCAAACATTCTTGGATTACTGTGATACCACACGTATTCAGAATGTTACCATGGAAGCAATTCGGATGCGCCTTTTTCCTTTCTCTCTTAAGGATAAGGCAAAGTAATGGTTAAACTCGGTCTCCCAAAATTCATTAACAACATGGGACCAAGTTCAAGAAGCATTCCTTGGGCATTTCTTCCCACCAAACAAAACAGCCCAAATTTGCACAAATATCACTAACTTATGTCAAACGGATAGTGAAACTTTGTATGATGCATGGGAGAGGTTCAAGGAACTTCTCAGAATGTGCCCCCACCATGGGTTCAAAAAGTGGTTGATTGTTCACACCTTCCACAACGGTCTCATATTTAAGACAAGAGAGACCATTGATGCCGCTGCAGGAGGAGCATTAATGAACAAGGGAGTCGATGAGGCATATGACCTTATCGAAAATATTGCATTGAACCATTACCAATGGTCAAATGAGAGGGAGCAACAAGGTACGCCTGGTAAATATAATGTTGATGTAGTTACTCTTCTCTCTTCTAAGGTTGACATGCTTTTAAAAAAAATTGAAAATCTTAATGTCAATCCCGTGGCAAATATAAATATTATATGTGAACTATGTGGGTCTAACTCACATAGTACAGACGAGTTGCTTGACATTAGTTCTAATGATCAAGTGAACTTTGTGAATTCTTTTGGACAGAAGGGGGGTGTATTCTAATACATACAATTCTGAATGGAGGAATCACCCCAACTTCTCCTATAAGAATAACAACGTTCTAAACCCGCAAACCATCTGCACAACCTTCGAGATTTACACCTAAGAATTTCAATAACAATGCAAATACCTTCCCCCCTAAATCGAAATTGGATCTTTTAATGGATTTTGTGGTTGAAAATAAAAATTCTCAAGAAAAGATCAATAATGAATTTAGGGAATGTTTTAAACTTTTAAATGCTAGGTTTGATAACTTAGCAGCGCATAATAAGATGCTAGAAACTCAACAAGCTCAACAGGCTATCCCAACGAGTAGACCACAAGGGAGTCTTCCCGGTCAACCTCAAAGACCAAATGAGCATGTGAACATGGTAAAAACTAGGGATGAGCATGAAATGCTAAATGAATGCCCTAGAAATATTGATTGTAGTTCAATCCCACCGATAATTGAGACTAATTCGGGGACAGAATCCCCTAGGAAAGAAGACAAGGATTATGATAAACTTCTTGATAACCTAGATACCATTAATATTAACATTCCATATTTCAAAAAACTTGAAGATATGTCTTTATCTGTTAAACCTTTAAAGAAATTGATTTTTGAAAAAGAAAGGCTAGAAGAATATGAAAATGTTATGTTGGCGGAGAAAGTAAGCGCTGTCTTGCAAAATAAAAATCCTCCAAAATTAAAGGATTCGGGCACTTTTACAATTCCTTGTTATGTTGGCAGAATCAATATTGATAACGCTGTGCTTGACTTAGGAGCTAGCGTAAGTTTGATGCCATTATCGGTAAGTGAGAAACTTGGTATAGGGAAACTCAAACCCACTACCATATCTCTCCAATTGGCAGATCGTTCCATTCAATACCCCGTTGGTATTATGAAAAACATGCCATGTTGAGTAGGGAATTTAATTATCCCTGTTGACTTTGTGATCCTTGATATAGCGGAAGATCATCAAATTTCTGTCATTTTAGGAAGGCCATTTCTTGCCACAGCTGGGGCAATTATCGATGTGAAAAATGGCACCTTTTCCCTAAATGTTGCGAAAGAAAAGTCGAATTTGATATGAAAAGATCAGATCTCGAGGATCCCTACTTAGAGACCTGCACCCCAAGTGAAGAATATGAGATGGGTGAGGGAAGAAATAGAAAATGATCCAATAAATGATGAACCTTTGATTTGCAATAGTAATATTGATGCAATAGATATTTCTACTTATCCCGAAACTAACAATGCAGTGAAAAAATCAAAAAGAACAAAGAAGAAGGGCACTTCAAATTTTTGAAGATGCAAAGACTATAGGTCACTTGTTCTACCAAAGAAGTCGGGATGGAAAAAATGTCTATCGCAGAAAATATTAATTACTCCGGAAGGAATGCACTGGCAAATTGTCAATGACAAAAGGCCATCAAAATATCACACATCTCCTACTACCGGAAAGGGGTCGAGCTAAAGACCTAAAACAAGCATCATCGGGATGGTAACCGATGGATTACTTTTTGTTTTATTTCATTTTATAATATTTTATTTTATTTTTATATTTTTATTATTATTATCTTGTGCTAACTTTGTTTTATAGGTATACAAAGATAAGAGAAAAAAATAAATACAAATGGTGAACAGTGGTTAGCACGGCCGTGCTCTATGACATGGAGCGGCCGTGCAGTACATGTCGAGTTAGGGTTGAGTTGACTCAGCGAGGGGGAGAGGCCGTGCTATATCCTTGACCCGGCCGTGCAAATCGTCTGGGGAGATGTGTCGTTTCAGTCAAAGGACCTGACTCCTACATTCCTCCCTCATTCACTTCATCTTCTTCACTTCTCTCTCTATACCTCCGCCCCCCTTCTCCTTAAATACCTCTATATCCACCCTTTAATCCCACAATACAACTCAATCCTTCACAAATCTATCAGCCAAACACCTTTCCATCATCAAAATCATTCCAAAACCCCCCTTAAAACCCAAATATCTGAAAAATCCCAAATTTTCAACCATTTCAAAAGTTCGAAGGGATTGCTCCAAATTTAAGGTGCAAGGAGGAAGCTTTTGGACAATCTAAGGCTGGGAAACAAGGATTTCGAGGTTTATATCATCAATTCCTCCGGGTAAAATTTTCTCACTTCTCTTGTCTTTCAAAATTTTCTTGGGTTTTTGATAAAATGAGTTCAAAAGGCAAAGGAAAGGCTGCAGAAAGGGTAACAAAAAGGTCTCGGAAGGAGCAAGCCTCTTCCTATAAATCGAACCCTCATTACCTTGGGGATTGAATTCATAAGTGAAAGGGAAACGTCACGTTACATTGCCCTTAGTTCCAAAAGAATTAGACCAACCCAATTTCCCGACAGACCTGCCTTTAGATCATTAGGAATTTATGGGGATGTTCTAACTCTGCATATGGGGTTAAGATCCGAGGGAATTCTCCAACTCCATGAAAGACCTATGAAGTTCTTACCATAGAATTTTTGAGCACGGTGAAGAGAAGGATTATGGAGGAGACTTGTAGATTAACGGGAAGAACTTTTAATCAGTTCCATATCGACTTTCGCCTCTGCGGAAGAGAGCTTCATTTAACCAGGGTTGATGTTAGCAGAATTTTGGGATTGTCTTTCCGAACCAAATCTTTTCCCGATATACCCGTTGAATTTATTGAGAATGCTTTTTGGAACCAAATAACCGGACTTCCATCTTTCAAATCCTGAAGCACCAAAGCCTCCTCTATCATTCACCCATCCCTCCGCCTCATGCATAGAATCTACGCTTGTACCATCTTTGCTAGGGAGGATAAAGGAACAATCAATAGAAAGGAGTTGTTTTTATTATGGTGTTTTGTTTGGGAGCGTAATAGGATGAATGTTTGCAACTTCCTTTTCGAGTTGATTGGTGATATCATTTCTCCAACCTTTAATGTAGAGATTCATATTGGAGGAATTATTACATTATTTTCCAAGCATTTTGATTTTGTGGTTCCGAATGATTGGGTTGAGGTAAGGGGGTCAACAAAGTTGGACATTCCAACTCTTCAGACCATGCAGCTAATTTCGGAAAGGGGAATAGAGAGTACAACTGGTTAGTAGGGGCGGGAAAAATGCCCTATATTGTGCTCCCAAACAACAATCTTCCCACCATCCGAATCAGAGAACCCGAGACTTGGACTTTTCCAAATGCTATCCAAGAAGAAGGCCAAGAAGAAGAATAAGAAGAAGAAGAAGAAGAAGAAGAAGAAGAAGATGAGCAAGCCCTAATGCCACCCGACTTCTACCAAAGGTTCGACCAACTATTTGTCCAACAAGGCCAACTACTTCAACAAAACGCCCAAATTCTTCAACATCTCGACCAAATGGATGGTCGTATTCAACATGTTCAAGGAAGAATTGATGACGTTTACAATTATGGGACAAGCCATTTTTCCACCACCACCACCATTTCCGTAAGTTTCTCTTTACCCTCCCGAGATTGACGTTGTTCCTTGAAACATTGAGGACAATGTTCATTTCAAGTGTGGGGGGGTTATATCTATATTTACTTTACTTGTTTTCTAGTTTAAGTTTTAATTTACATGCTTTTTAGTTTAGATTTACATGCTTTCTAGTTAAAATTTTTCTTTTTAACTTAGTTGCATTTTCTTTTCTTTAATTTTTATGCATGTCTAGTATATATTAAAAAAAATTCATATGATGATCCATATTATTATTCTTTATGCTTGCTATTTGCCTCAAATAATGCCTTTTTATTTTTCCTCTCATATTTTCTATAAACTTAGAATTAATAAGAAGAAAAATATAGGGATATTTTTAGGAAATAAATTAAAGCCTCATAAGTTAATATAGCAAAATATAGGGTTTTATCAGAAAAAAGCATTTGATTAGATTGAATCTTTATTGATCATCTTTAATACTTGGTTGTTCTTATGAAAAATTTTGAAAATATTTCTTTAAATTGTACATTTAGAATTTTATTAATGTTTATTCCCTTATTAGAAGCATTTACTTTGTTTTGCATCCCTTGAATCACACCTCTTCATTAAAATCCCATTTTTCCATTTCCACAAATCGAATCAAGGCTAGGCATTTTATCTTATTGCTAAAAGAGTGACGTAGGCGACGCCAGGTTGATGTTGGCTTTTATTTGCTCCGGGCTTGCCTCTATTCCTCTTTGCGTCACCATGTAGCCCAAAAATTTACCGGACTTCATGCCAAAGTTGCACTTCGCTGGGTTTAACTTCATGTTAAATTTGTCCAGGATGTCAAAGGCTTGAGTAAGATCTCGCACATGATCTTCAGCTTTCTTTGACTTTATCACAATATCGTCGATGTACACTTCCATGGTGTCCCCAATCTGCTCTTTGAACATCATATTGACCAGCTTCTGATACGTGGCACCTGCATTTCTTAGTCCAAAAGGCATTGCAATATAACAATAAATACCTGTGGGAGTAATGAAGGCGATGTCCTCTTGGTCGGATGGCTCCATCTGGATCTGCTGAAATCCTGAAGATGCGTCCAAGAAAGTCAACACTTCATGCCCAGAAGTAGCATCGACCAAAGTATCAATGTGTGGCAAGGGGAAAGGATCCTTGGGACAAGCTTTGTTTAAGTCTGTGAAATTGACACAAACTCTCCACTTGCCGTTCTTCTTCTCTACCACCACCACATTTGCTAGCCATCTTGGGTATTCGACTTCTCTGATCATCTTAAATTTGAGCAATCTGTCTACTTCTTCCTGAATGATTAGATTCCTTTCTTGTGCGAACTTCCGTCTCTTTTGGTGGATTGGTTTGAAGGATGGGTCAATGTTGAGATTGTGGGTGATGACATCTTTGTTGATGTCTGTCATGTCTTCATGCTTCCAGGCGAAGCTTTTAATCCTGCTCTTCAAGAGGTTGACAAGATCTTCCTCGATCTTTGCTGGAACGTCTTGACCAATTAGCACCTTGAGATCTGGGTTTGAGGGGTCTAAGAATATTTCTTTCACGTCATGCTCCTTTGCCTCCAGAACCTCACAGGCCTTTCTCTGTAATTGCTATGCTATCTTGGGAGATGTTGACGCCTTCATGGATGTCATATAGCATTCTTTAGCTGATTGCTGATCACTGTAAACCTTAACAACTCCCCAGGGTGTCGGCATCTTGACACATTGGTGATAGGTGGATGGCACTGCCTTCATTCCATGGATCCAGGGTCTTCCCAAGATTACATTGTAACATGTAGCACTATCAATCATGCAGAATCTCTCCATGGAGTTGATACCTTCAACATAAACTGGAAGTGTGATCTCTCCCACTGTGCTTTTGGTTTCTCCACTGAAACCTACGAGAAATGAGGTCCTCTTTACTATGCTTTCTTCAGGGATCTTCATTTCTTTCAAGGCATCTAGCATGATGAGATTCACTGAACTGCCTCCATCTACTAGGATACGTCTGACTTTGCAATTGGTGATCTGGAGTGCAATGACCAAGGCATCATGGTGAGGATCCATAACATTGTCCCTGTCGCTTTCTTCAAAGGAGATGACATCTTGGGATGTGAGCTGCGACATCTTTGAAAGTCTCTCGGGATTCTCATCCTTAGCTTTCTTGGCGAATCTTTTAGCTGTAGAATAAGAAGTACCACAAATAACAGAACCACCACTAATAACATTAACTACCTTTGTTACCGGTGGAGGAGATGGAGGTCCGGTCGCAACAGGCTCTTTGCTCTCCGTCTTGTTCTTGCGGTTGCCAAGGAGTTCTTTAAGATGTCCCTTAGATAACAGGTAACTAATCTCCTTCCTCAAGGCGATGCAATCTTCGGTAAGATGTCCAAAATCCTCGTGGTAAGCACACCACTTGGATTTATCCTTCCAACCAGATGGCTTGTCACCCTTTCGAGGTCACCTTGCCTTTTCTCCAAGATTGCTCATTGCACACATGATACCTGAAACATCAACAGAGAAACAATAATAAAAAATTTAGGGGATTCAAAATCATCATCGTCTTCATCATCTTCCACACAATTGATTTTGTTATGGTCATTTCTGTGGTAAGGTCTGGATCTGCTCTGCCTTTGGTGAGACGACACTATCTTTCTGTCAGGATGGTCATATGATGACGCCTTGTCAGGATGCTTGGACTGCTGCACCTTATCCTCTTCTAGCCTGATGAACCTTAATGCTCGATTTCGGATATCTTCCATCTTTTTGCACGGATTCATTACCAAATCTTCATAGTAAGGGAAATCTTTCTTTAAGCCCATTTTGAAGGCTTCTGCAGCTGTCACCATGTCCAGGTTGGGGATCTCCAGGACTTCTTTATTAAATCTGTTAACATAGTCCTTCAAGGCTTCGGCGGGCTGCTGGGTGATGCGGTAAATATCACTGGTGAGCTTCTCGAACTGTCGGCTGCAAGAGAATTTATTGTTGAACAGGTTGACTAACTGAGCAAACGACCCAATAGAACCAGGAGGTTGACGAATCAGCCACTTCAATGCTGGTCCCGCTAACGTCGAACTGAACCCTCGACACAAACAAGCCTCACAAAACTGGAGTGGGATGCGAACGATCTCCATTTTTTCTTGGTAATGGGCGACATGCTCCTCAGGATCTGAGCTTCCATCATACAACTTCATAGCTGGAACGCTAAATCCTTTAGGGATGTCGACATGCGCAATTGCCGGAGTAAAGCGAGACTGATTATAACATGTTGGGGAGACCTGCTAGATAGGTGGGGTGATGCCTGGCACATTCATGATCATGTCCCTTAACTCCTGAAGTTGGTTCGCAATGTAAGTACCTGCAAAAGGGTTAGTAGTACGAGCAGTATTATCCAAAGCAGCACTAGTATTGAGATTAACAAAAGGATTAGTACTATCTACAAAAGACGTCATGATGGTGCTATTAGTAAAGATGGGTCCTTCTGAAAAAGTCATCATGTAGGCACTGGTTGCTAAGGGTGTCGACATCGCCACAGAAGTCGTCAGCAAAGGAGAAGACGTCAGGATTGGTGATGACGACATCCTTACAGATGAAGCCATTGGAAGGAATTCATTGAAGGTATGAGAGTTGTCCCCAATGTTGAAGTCGAGGACTCTAGGACGGATAGGGGAGACAGCATCCATTTTTTTGGAAAGCAACTCTTGTTCCTTTTGCA